>JAMKCH010028806.1:0-65175 GCA_023653785.1 Ophioderma brevispina | reverse complement strand
TACACAGTCACTCAGGAGTTCACGTCAACATGCGTTATTTCGTGTAAACGAGAAGGCAATGGAAAGCAGCGGTAACCGCAATAGCTGGTGGAAAAACCACTCTTGAAAATGTCCTGATTTGAGGTCTAAAATACCTGAATTCATTCTAAAAATGTATTATGTTGCAGAATGTCAACTATATACCGTGGGTATCCGTGTGTGCTGTGGTCAAATGTTACCCTTAATATATTGCATGCCGTATGAGTTCAGTAAGGGGGGCCTACAATTGAGCAAAAGGTGGTGGAAGGAGGGGGGGGGGGGGTGACATGTTGGTGACCTCATGTGGACCTTGGTTGACCGTTATGTGGACCTTTACCCCATTTCACAAACAAGCGACGGCAGACGGACACTCGCAGTCTGCGGACCCGCGATTGTATTATTTTTTTCATTTCTCTGATGGTTTTACCACTTTTCGTGGCTGACCCTCCCAACTAGCCCTTCCACACATCTGCTTGACCTTCTGATCCGATCATTCTCCTCAATTCGTGATTTTCCAATATTGCTCTTTCCAGACTCTTACCTCTCTCTCTCAACTGAAATGAACTTTTCATCACTTCCCCTCATACATCTTTCCCCTCGAAAATCTCTTCAATCCTTTTTCATTGCTTTCACTATCTTATACACCTTGATTGGATTCTCTCTCAACTCAATCACCACCTTCTCAGCCTCCTCCTTCATAAACACTCATCACCACTTTCTTTGCAGCTTCTTCAACCTCTTATACCTCCCTTAGTTCTCTTCCGTACTGTTTCTCTCATATCCTAGATGCATCTGTCTTTCTCACATCACCTCTTAGTCCCTGCAGTCTACCCACCCCATATCTCTCCTGCCTCTCCAACCTTTCTGTTCTCACACTCATCACATGCTGTAAACACCCCTTCTTAAAGTAACCCACCTGCTCTCATGCGCTACCTTTCTCACCACCTTTTCACCTTCCTTTATCACATCTGCAACCACCCAACCGGTGTTGCAATTCTCTGGAATCACCTTAACATCTTCAGGAATTTTCTCTTCCCCTTGCCCACTAAATAAAATCAATCTCAGTATCGTTTCCCCAGGCTAAAGTCGCTTTACTTTGTCCTATCTCCTGAACCATGTATTTGCTACCACTAACTCTTTTTCGTCACAGAACTCCAACAACAATCATTCTTCCAGATTCCTCTCTCCAAACCTATTTCACCATGAACACCTTCAAAACCTTTGATCCTTTTTCCCACATGCCCATTGAAAATCTCCCACACAGGACAATTCCCACACACTTTGTAAATCCCATTTCATCTGCCAACTCATCATAAAAACGCTTCGCTTCACACCTCCTCCACAATGCGGGGGCATAGCCGCATGTCAATCTCCCCACCAAAAAACCATGATTGACATCAACCTATCACTCTTTCTTTCACCTCCACACCTTTTCACACAATTTTTTCCTCTTTCACCAGGACCCCACACCCCCATCCCCCCAGTACCCGCCCACCAAATTGTACTTCTGCCTTCTACCCCCCCCATCATCCAAGCCCCCCTCATTCACCTCACCTCTGCGCAACATACGTCCACCCTCCTCTTATCAGGGCTTCACCAGATCTCACACCTTTTTTTTTTTTTGGCCGTCAGACTCCCCACATTACAGCACCAAACCTCAACCCGAGCCGCTCACTGGGGCAGACGACACCTGCACAACTCAAGATGATTTCTTGACTTGTCCACTTTAGGCGGGTACTGCCCACCCCAACCTTTGGGGCGGGGTAAGCATCCTTTATAGTTTTCAGCCATGAGGATTTATTGGGAGCCAAAAAATATAATTGACCGGATGCCCTTTCCTGACGCCATCACCGTTTCGGCATGCAGTGGCCAGCCTTTGGCTTCCCACCCAGCGATTGCAAGGCGCATGTAAAGAGTGCTGGATGACCCAAGGCTCTCCGGTTAGCCAGCGCTCTTGTAGTTCTACCAGGGTAAACCAGACCTCGTTTTATAAAAAAAAATTATGGGTGGGGTGACGGTTTAGTGCTACACTCGGCCCTCCTGGGACAGGTATTACTGGTTACCAGGACACCGTAGCAGGCCCTCAAAAGAAACCTGACCTGACATGTTACAGATTTAATCTTAACAGACCCTGTTGAATCAGCACTTGAGATGGATATTGGGAAGTACAAACAATGCTATAGTAATTCTTGTTTTGTAGGTGAATAGACTGTGCAAGTGAAGTCAGTTTTGCTTTGTAGGGGCAGTGGCGTACTGAGGCAGTCAATCCAGAGGGGAAAATTCATGTTTCACTATTCTATTTAAAAAAAAAAAAAAAATTCGTAAGGTCGTCCGGTGATTTTTCAGTCCACTTTGATTTTGCCCAAATTTAGGCCTAAATGGTGCAAAATTCCTCAAGAAGAGGGATGAAAAAATGCATCTTTTGGTCCATATCGTCCCCCTTTATCGAGCCAGAGGGTGAAACTTGCCCCCCCAGTCGTTAGGCCACTGTGCTAGGGGTCATTGAATTTCAGTTGTGTCAGTTGGTTAGAATTCTGCTGTATTCAATTTTTTCAGAGGTAATGCACAGGAAAGGTATCAGAGAAGTTATCTTTTAATAAATTATTAGTTTTATTATCAGACTACCTTTATGTGACCATTAACCCAATTTTTGACCCCTTGATGTTTTATGTCTGAGTTCCTACATGGTGCATTTCAAATTTCTGTTCACCTTGCTCATTTTCTCATTGAACAATTTTTTGTATGACATCAGCGAGGGTTATAGAGGAATGGGTTGATGCAGAGTTATAGGAAGGGACAATGTCACCACCCAGGCAAAACACCTCAGGGGAGATGGTTCAATGCCCCCGTCGTACAGGATGCCAGATGCCGCAGATGGGAAACCAACAGCAGAAGTCTGTGGCCAAACAATGGCTGCAACTTTTGCTGGTAGTTTGATTTGTTTCTTTGCATCTCACTTTGACGGCCAAGCTGCTTCCTGGTACGAATTACTGTCCTCACTATTTCTACATAGGCACCAAGGATGATAAGAAAACAAAGCAAGTTGAAGCCTAGGAAAAGTGCCACAGAGAAAAACATGCCTGGGGTTTGCCCTGTATTGATTTGGGTAACTACTGTCTCTCTAATGTCGTAATATGCACCTTGATTTGATTCTTTAGTTTCATTAGTGCCATATATTGCTCTTTGCACAAGTGGAAGACCTATGCACACATGTGAATTGTCATAGAAATCAGGATTGAATCCAGCTAGGATTGATGGTATTATCCCTACCGCTATGGCAAATATCCAAATACATAAACATGCTACCCATGTGGATTTAGTGTGTAACTTACGAGTAGTGTAAGGGTACTTTATACCGACAAATCTGTCGATACTGATCAGCGTGAGAAACAACACTGAGGCTTCGCGAGAAGAAATACACAAAATACCTGATATTTTGCAGAGCACGCTGGTACGCCATGCTTCACTATTCATTGGGAAGTACTCCCCGTAATGAATATCAGCGGAGGCAATGATGAGCATGTAGGTACCCATCAGTAGGTCAGACATAGCAAGGTTACCTAGTAATAGAGACTGGACTCTGCTTTCTTTATAATGAAGCTTTCTTATTATTGACAATGTGATAGTGGGTTTGTTGCTGAGCAATGATCTACATGTTGCAAAAAACATTCACAGATTTCTGGTTGGTCTACAAACACCTGAATAAAATTAGTCAGCCCTTCAAAGGTAATACTCTTCACTTCAGTCAGCATATTACCTCTTAGTTTCAGTGTTCCTAAGCTTGACATGTGCCCAAGTTTAGGTAAAACTTCCATAGTATTGTTTGATAAATTAAAATACCACATATATTGTAAATGTAGAAAGAAGTCAACAGCTAAACCTTTCAAGTTGTTGTCAGCAAGGCTTAGGGCGTAGAGATTATTCATTTCATCAAAAACTCCATGCTGTATTGAAACTAACTTGTTGTTTTCCAGGAATAGCTCAAACATTGCACTTAAACCACCAAATACGCCTTTTTGTAGTGAGACAAGGTGATTGGATGCTAATGACATGCTTTCCAGGCTTGTGAGATTTTGAAATGTACCATCAGCCAGTGTTTGTAAGTTGTTGTTTTGTAATGTAAGCATCCAGAGCATTGGGAGACTTTGAAATAGGCTAATTTGTAGTGCCTTTAACCTATTGCTGTGAAGATACAGGACCTTTAATTTGGTTAAATCATTAAAAAAATCATCATCTAAGGTGACTATGCTATTGTTACGCAGATATAATTCAGATAAATGAGGTGAGGCACGGAAAAGGCCTTCATTAAGAGTTACCAAGGAATTACTTCCTAGTTTAATGTATTGCAAATAATCTAAATAATAAAAGGCATCTCTTGCTATGGATATCAATCTATTTTGCTGGAGATCCAACAAAATCAGATTATTTAACCCATGAAGGCAAGTTGAGTCTAATTTTACCAATCTATTATAACTCAACAACAATTCTTTCAAGTTAATCAAATATGCAGTCCAGTGGAACCTTTTTGAATTGTTTAGATTTTGAAATGTTTCAGAATGTGAAATGAGATTATTCCATCGAAGGTCAAGATTTTGAATATGCATGCCTAACATGGAAAATGCATCCAGAGATATGCTCCTGATTCTGTTTGCACTGAAGTTTAAATTTGAAATGTTTGATGGGAACAAAATAAAGTATTTTTGGCCTGATAATTTATTGTTGGTTTCAGCACAGTGCACACGGGCATACCTATCGCCAAGAATACAGTTACAGTTTGATGGACAACCCAAGTCACATCTGGTGTCATCTAGCCAAAGAAATACAAGGCCATTTCGACATTCAAAATAGTAGTCAAAAAAATTGCCGTAGGTGCAATACTCAATATCCCTTACTGATCGATGGATGCAATATTTTATGTAATTGTATCCCTGCACTGGCCTGCAATTTGGCCTACCACTACCATGACTACCTTCCTGATCATCACCCCATTCTGGACATTTGAATTCCTCACTTACGGTTGAGTTAACATGAAATGTAACATTTCCCCGGAAATGAACCACTAGGTTTTCATGTGCAAAAGTAACTGGACATGTCCATTGTGCTTCTGTGAAGACCACATACCTATAGCTGCAGTTGATCACATCACCAAGTCGTTCCACATACAGGTAGTCTGTGCCTTGCAAACGTCCGTCAACTAACTGCAGAGAAGTATGCGACCCCAGTGTTGCTGTTATGTTCATGCTGCATGCATGCTTGGTTGAACCCCAAATGGTAATCCCATAGGCATGCCCATCCTGCGCTTGGCTGTCCAGAAGGGTGCATGGATAGTCAGTGTCTGAGGAAGTTCCAAAGCGGAGTTTATTGAAAGTTCCATGAAATAGATTTGATTTGATCCAGGAGAGAATTGGAATTGCTAAAATTATGGGCGGCCCGTATCTGCTTGTAAGATGATCTTGAAAAGTTTGGAAAAGTTGTACAATCAGAATAGCCATGCTGAAATGCCTTCAGTGGTGAGCTGGGTAGCTTCAATATATACCTTTGGAGAAAACTTAAAGTTTTAATCCACTGGATTTAAGAAAGACCACAAGAGAAAAGGTTGATGTCAGTGCGTTTAGGAATCTTTAGGTTGGTTTTTTGAGGTCACCACTGTTTGGAATAAACAAGTCAAACTTACACCGGATTTTTTGTCTACATAATTCCATTGGCAGAAATTTCAATGATAAGCGGTACAATCCATTGCAAATCCTTAATGCAGTATTACAAAAAAATTTATAGGAACAAGAGAAGAGCTGTGCAAGGTCAATAAAGAACATTGACTTTAATATTGGTATTGGTAGTAGTGGACACATGTTATTTTACATATGATACACAAATTGGCCTATTGCATACCTCATTTTGCATATTTCAGGTTATAAAAATTGGGTATATATTTGAAGCAACACCCTAAGAAATGGGTACTTTGAGCTATTAAACATTTCCAAGTGTAAAAACAATCATAATTCTAAATTTCATCAAAGCAGAGACTTGGTTTGATAAGACAATAACACAAAACATATTTCCCTGCTCATTTAATGACTAGTTTTTGGCCATATTTTAGTAATCACCTCCCATCATTGTTGATTCAGTTTAGGTTAGATTACTAAATCAATTTCAGCCCCTGATAATGATTCATTCTTAAAGAATTTCCAGTTAAAAAAAAAAAAAAAAAAGAAGCAAAGTCCCAACCAACAACAAGCTCACACAATGAAGTGACATAAATAAACAGAAAACAGTAAAAAAAATAAAAAAAATAAAAAAAATAAAATATTTCAGACTAAACTGTAGTGTTACGTTCAATGGCCTAACCACTGTTTGGGAAGTGCCTCTTGAACTTCTTTTGTTACTTTGCTACTCTATCCAGAAAGTGATTAACCTTATATGGTTAAGTTTGTGATAAGTCAAAAATCACTCATTCCTAACCGAATTCCGAATTTTGTTTAAGGCATCCGAAGATGCAATCCACTTAAAACCATTATAACAATACGGGGATTACTTTTTCGATTTTTCATAGGCAATTGATCTAGTGATCGGCGGGCGAACCTCTTTGGGGCGGCTAGTGCAGACATGGCGGCGACATGCCCTTGAATTGCAGGACGTCATGAACACGCTGTAATGGACCACTTCCGTATTTTTCTGTATTTTGGTAGTTTTATTTGCTTTTTAAAAAGCGTTTACTTAATTTTTAATTGGCTTTTAAAAGTGCATTGTTTTCCAAATACTTAACAAAAAAAATATACGTTTCCCAAACAATAATTTTATTTTTTCAAAATCGTTTTTTGGCTCTGGGCCTTTTATTGAACTTGGTTGAATGGCATTTATTTAATTTCCAAACCTTTTCCAACAACTATGTTTTCATGATTTTCCTTTTGTCTTTTTTTTTTTTTTTTTTTTTTTTTGCCTTTTTCAAAATATCCAATACTTACTTAAAACAATAAAATGTGTCTTCAAAACAATATGTTTTTTTTCTTTTTCGTAAAAGTTTCACAAATTTTTTTTTTTTTTTGTTGCTTTTGGGTCCTTTTATTTTACTCTTTATAGGCATTAAATAATGCAATAAGCTTTCCGCATATATAACAAATGTTAATTTTTAAATTTCTTGTTTTTTTGGCCTGTTAGTGATTTGTATAAGGCCTTTAATTATTTAACATACAACACACTTTTCCATTTCCAAAGTTTTTTTTTTTGTTTTTTTTTGTTTTTTTGTTTTTGTTTTCACATTCAATCGGTTTTTTTTCTTATTGGTTGTGGTTTCCTTTTACACGTAAAACAAAAGCCGAACAACGTTTGCATTGACATTTTTTTTTTATTTATTATGTTTTTTGTTTTGTCTTTGCGTGTTGATTAAGGTAAGGTAAAGGATCAACTGGGCATAGGGTAAAGGACAACTGGGCATAGGGACGACAACTGGTTAAGGGAAAGGACAACTGGGTTTAGGGAAAGGACACTGGTGTTGAGGTAAAGACACTGGGCATGGTATTCTTGTATTTCTTTATTTGGTTGTCTTTATTAACTTTATTCCTCTCGGCTCACCTTGCATGATTGCCTGCATGCGCTTCGATACAGCGTCGTAACTTGGGGTCTTTACGCTGTCACTCTGTCCAAGTAGTCTCGCCTCCATCTTCCCCATGATTCTCCCGTGTTCCTCAAACATTTGAAGCAGCAGAACTTGAAATGGAAAGGTGGGGTTCTCCTTGGGTTTTGCGTAACGGGAGTGCCACCCCTCAATGTGTTTGTTGCGAGAAGAGATAAATCTGCTGACTTGCTCCATGTTCGCTTCTGGAGAATATTCTCAGAATGAATGAGATGGCAAGTTTTTACTGAGATCAATTCTGATTATCCACAGGTTGATTGACATATTGATTGACAGGTACATTTTGAAAGCGCTTACAAATCGTACATCTGACACGCAGTGTGGGGTCTCTCTGCACCCAAGTCCAATATCGCAACATCAACACGCGGTATCGTGGCTTTTGTTCATATTGGATAATTACTGGATACTCTCTAGATCTCGTCTCTTCACTCTTCGTACTTCGGCACAATTATTCGGACTTCGGTAGGGGTAACCTGGCAATCAGATTCTATTCTCTGGTACACAATAGGACCAAATAGATGATGGTATTATAACACAACGAATTATAACATCAGTAGTAAAGTCATCAATTTTGATTAGTCATTTGACGTGTTCCTTGGTGTATGACTGATTAGTTTGCTCACTAGATGCCAAAAGCCTCAGCCCTTCAATATGGATGCCTCTAGGGAATTAAGATTTTCTGCCATGAATTGACTGTTGTCAAAGTATCAAGAAAACTTTTTCCAGAACTGGATTCCAACAATACCATCAAAAGTGATGCTGGTGTAAGAGGGGGAATAACTTTAAAACCCAGACTTTTCCCTAACTCTGGAAAAAAATTAGACACATCGTGTATTATCCTTTTTCCTTCCCTGTTAAATGTTCCACACAACATGCAAATTGCCTGTGATCTCTATCATGAACCCTACAGTTAAGAAATGCTTAGGCTACGGGAAAAGTATTTGACCGAATCATCGTACGTACAAGTACCAAGCATTTAAAAAATGAAGAGTTTTAGTTTTGAAATGCAGTAGTCCATTGGATATTGAATTTAGACAGTACCTTTATGGACTTCTTGAACTCAAAACATCGTTTCGGTCTTAAGGTTCATATCTCATTCCCATTGCAAGATTTAAAAATTTAATTTAGGCCCATAGGTATCACACCACTAAATAACTCCCATATATCGTGTCCAAAATGACCTCATCACCAACCGTCGATTTCTTGGCTTTAAAGCGACTGGTTACTTCCAAAACTGAATTGTTTTTGATATTAGAACCAACCTCTTCAACCAAATGAAAAAAGTCCATATGATGAAGGCTGATTTTTTAGCTACAGAGCAATGATTATATGTGCATGTTTCTTCAACGTTCACGGCGAGTTGAGTGTTACTATAACTATAATTGTACAGTTTTTCCCCCAAACCCTCATAATTATATAAAAATGGCATAGACAAAATTTTACCACCCAAAATGGTTTGTTATCAGTCCACACTTATGATTAATTTCAAATTTCATTAAGACACAACTCTAACTTTTCCTGACTCTTCAATTTAGGCCATGCCATATTCCGGACTCCCAACACTGTCTGGCACTGACGTCGTCTGCTACACCTCGGGAGTTTATTTAGTGGTGTGGATTCTAAAGATACTGGAAATTTTCTGAAAGACACATATTTTTCATAATATTGAATGTATTCTTCAGGTACGAGCCATTGATAGCCAAAATATAAAGACCAGAAATGAGTAAAAACTGATCTCCGCAATGTTTAGTAATTTTTTGCTATCTGCTGAAGAATAGCACTTTTGTGAAGAGAAAAGTCTGGTTCAGATGGATGGCAGAGGAACACTACACAGACCTGAATTCTATCAAAATGGCATTTAAAAATCACCAATTTACCTGAATCGGGTGTTTTTAAAAAGATATCCAAACCAATTCAACTATGCATTGGCAGATTCCAGCAGAAGATAGAGGCCTGAAAAGCACCCATGCAGTAAAATTGGGTGAATTTCACCAAAGTGGCCTAAAAAGCACCCATTATGCAATTTTTAATAATTTATTGGTGAATATTAACACATCTCTGTACAACTTTCTTCTATGAACTCACTGAAGTAAAATTCTAATCATCACATCACATCATGGATAGAATTGTGTGGCAAGGTCAGGCAACAGGTGCCATGTTTGAAACTTGCCTGAAAGTTGATCGGTAGGTGTATTTTTACTCAGAATCTTGTTCATCATTGATTTTTATATCATGCAGGAAACTAAAAATGAATCCATTAACTTGTGGCTCATGCATTTCCCATTTTTCTTTGCACTTGGATCATTCTAAAGCAGGAAACATACAACACCACGCTCTGTGAGACAAATTTCTCGGGATTCATGCACAGCCCCATATCATGCATATGGAAAATGCGTGATCCAAATCAATCTGAGATTAGAGGCCCATAGCGTCTGCTTTGTGGAAAGCCTTGTAAAGTCTTGTAATGTTGTAAGATGCAGCTTGATGCACCCCAAACAGTGTGGCTTAACCTCCTACCCCCCCCCGCCCCCCCACCCCCGTGCCCCCCCGTAGCCCCCTCCCCATGTTACTGAATGTGCCCATAGTAGTATTTTTTTTAAGACATGTACGGCTACATCTATGACGTACTAGACCTATTCCTATAGGCCTGTCCCTCACTATTGCTGTGAAGCAATTTTTAATTAAACAATAGAGTTAACATGTATCCATACGAAGTGCAAGGCTCAAAATTTTGATCACCTGGATTTACACGTACGCTGCGATAGTGAGTCATGTCATGAGAAAAACTGTGATCAAGCCTAGGCTAAGAAGGAACGAATTCTCTCAATATTGCCCAACTCAAAGGCTAAAACTTTACGATAATCTACTTGCAAACCTCTTAAATAATCGGCTGAAAATGATATCTAAGATAGATTGTGCGTAAACATTTTGCAGAACAACATTCAAATTTTATGTGACCCTGACTCAAACAAGGCTCCATTTATAGTAATGCATGAATCTGTGGAATCACAAAAACATACCACTAAATAACTCCCATAAAACCTCGTGTACAAAATGACCTCTCATCACTCATCCAAACGCGAATTTCTCGCGTTTAAAGCGACTGGTGTTACTACTTTCAAAACTGAATTGTTTTTGGAAGATTAGTACCATACCTTCTTCAACAAAAATGAGAAAAAGGTCATATGGCATGAAGGTGATTTTTTTAGCTAACAGAGCATCGAAAGCATTGCATGTTTCAAAACGTTCACGCTTAGTTGATTGTTACTAGAAACTAGAAATTGTACAGTTCCCCAAACCCTCAGAAGAAATTATATAAAAATGGCACAGACCAAATATTTAAACACCCAAAGGTTTGTTCTAGTCCACACATTATGAATTAATTTCAAATTCATTTCAAGACAACAACTCAATCAACATTTTATGACTCTTCATTTCGGCAAGGGCCATATTCCGGACTCCAACACTGTCTCGCACCACTGACGTCGTCTGCTACACTAGTTATTTTAGTGGTGTTATTCCATACAACCTTCTACAAGTGCAGTACAATGACAAGACCATTGTGAGTTTAAGAGAAATGTCAGCAAAGATGGAAAGAATGGTCAATCTTAGGGGAAATAACAAAATTTAATGGAAAATTTCTTTTATAATTAAAAAATTCCAAAAGTATTAAAAAGGGTGAGATTGGGGATTCATTTTTTTTAATTTTAAAGTCTTTGCCAACCTTTCTAAAGTTGCAACACTAAACTAGAGCCAAGAGTGGTACAAAGGTTTCTGTTTAGAAATTGGGTCAAGCTGTTCGTGGCAAAATGTGCCACGTCTAATATTTTTGAAAGCAAAAGAGAAATACGAAATAAAGGTCAAATTTCAACCCAAACACCTATTTCAAGTGCATTTCGTGATTCCACAGCATCTCTGTTCTTTTCACAGTTCACTGAATATCCTTGAGAAAGCTTATCGCCAATTTTGAGTTGATTCCGGTCTTGCAGTTTTTTGTTATGAGCAATTTGCTTGTTTCCCTGGTCACTGGTGCTCTAATTTCTGTCCTTTTACAGACCGAACATACAATTGCAAATTCTTACAGATACGAACGAACTTGCACGTAAGATAAGGCACATATGGATGACTAGGCCCATGGTCAATCAATTGATATAAATAAAAATTACTTTTTTTTTGAGGTAGTCGGGGGAGGGTTTGTGGATCACAAATAAATGACCCTTGTCCAGGGTAGTACTTTGTTTTTACATAACTTTTTACGCCTTTTAAAACATCATTTTTAAAGATTATCCACTGCACACAATCCTGTCCTGTCGTATTTGCCATTAACCAGCTATTTGTGACCATTTTTAAAGTTTAAAAAAGCACATGGTGATTAACCAGGATTAAGCATCACGTGCACCATATATTGATTTTTGAAGTTCAAAGATTAAAGTTATCTTGTACGAGGATGGCTTGAAATGCATGAAAAAATACAGATTTTTCTCCATGTTAAATTTTTGTGAAATTTGCAATTTTTTATAAGATCCTCCAAAATACCGAGTAAAAGTATGGTTTAACTTTCCTACGTTAGCAATCGGTCCTCTCTATGGACATATGGTTGTTCTCAATTTTTCACGGTCTGATTTCTTAACTAAGATATTCTCCTTGTGTAACTCAAAATTTTGGTGAATAAAGTAATTTAACTTTTACTTACCAAAACTCTCAAGCATCCGTGACTACAATTGCAGAGTGGAGTTACAGATGGTGGGTTTTATAGAAGAGGTCGAGTTTCCTGTTTAATGTTTGAAAAAAGAAACTAGTTACATATCTGACACCTTCGTATTTTGTTTTTTTTTTCTCATCACATCACAACTAGTGGGGGCCATTTAGCTGGAAGTACATGTAATTTATCCATAATGAAACCATGATATTTGATTTGGCCCCGCAGTGTGAATTTGGGTTACGTTCTACTAGATCGGCTGCCATTACCTGATAGATGCAGACACATCCCTCAAGCCCTGAACAAAAAATCAAAATTTAATTGGGACCTTGACATGCATTAGAAGTATTTACAGGTGTGTTGTTACAGAAGGATAATGTTTTACAGAAAGGCATACACCATAGTTTAGATTTTTCAATTATTGAAGTTCATATACATTATATCTGTCAGGCTAGTGGTATCGGACCTATAATCTGAATAAAGGTTTGCCACACTAAACTCTTTGTCATTTGTCCTCCGCTCCCTCTCGGTTTCAAGCAATTACCAAAGTTGGTAATCAATCAAATGCAAGGAGCTTCCCTCTCTACCCTCTGTCTCCCATATCCCTCTCATTCATTTGGAAAACAACTAAACTACGATGACCAATAACTCCAATCAACATTGCATGTTGGGAGAGGGAAAGCAGTTCTCCTGCACAAGCACACACAACACACACACACACCCACACACACACACACAACCCCACCACACACACACCCACACACACCATGGAGGTATACTTGTGTGTCTTTTTATACTTGTGACTTTCACAAACCAATGTTTATGTGGCTTTTTTAAAGTACAAACATTTCCTTAAGAGTCATGAGGAGTTTTCCAGAAAGAAGCACCCCCAAATTTTTCATATTTGGAATAGCTTACCAATGTATTTAGTCAAGTCGAATACGCCGTCTTTATTGTAACAAGATGATGATAAGTATTTTCTGTCGTGCACGACAAAAAGTCAAAGAATGGTTTTCTATGGGGACGATTTTGGTCGCAGACTTTCAAACAAGGTTTGCGGTTTTCTTTTCTTTTTGCACCTGTTTGTCCAATAAACCTTCCAAACCGTTCTCGGTAGGTGGGTTCTACAACCGTCCAGTGAAATTTGAGAGAAATTTCCTATCCTAAAAATCTCCTCCTGTCACTTTACAGGTGCAGAGAGATTCACATATAAGTAACTGATTTTGCCCTATGTAAGTTCCACATAAAAAAAATCTCCCCATCTGAAAGAATTAGCTGAAAATAAATGTTTCTTTTGGAAACGAACATTGTGAAATTGTTAATTTTGTAAGGAGCAAATACAAAATTCATCAATGTTTTTTATATTGAACATATAAACAAATCAACAATCACCACCCTTGTTTCCCTTTTCCTGTCGCCAATTCAGGTAGGAATCCTTGAGTGTCTTATCTCTATGAAATTATTAATTATATTTATAACACAATATTTGGTTGCTCAAAAGCTCTCATTACACCTTTAAGTATGACCCTCAGTACATACTCTTTAAGCTACTGTAATTAAAACCTTTCTTTCCAAAATATTTCAGATTTTGGCAAGAAAGGTTAATACCTCACGCAAACTTGGGTACTTACTAAAAATCTTGCAAAACTATTCAAAAGTACCATGAAACGTTCTACTCAAACTATAGGAAAATTTTTCACTTTTTTAATGATCATTATTTCACTATGATCATTTTGGCATCCCATCTCTCCCAAGGAACTGTTAACTGTTAACAGTTAATTGTACACAATTATGAATTTACCTTCAGAGATGCCAACTTTTTCCGGTTAATCGGAAATCCGATGTTTACATTTCTGGGATTAGAATCCGATTTTTCTATATTTTTCAGATTTTTTTATTTTCGATTTTTTAATTGTGGATTGATATTTTTAAACGGAATTCTTGTTTAACGTAATCTGATCTCTCAGACATCTGATCTCTCAGACATCGGAATAACATCGGTGTATGCAATAGGGTTTTGCCAGACATGCCAAACGAGTACAGATTTTCCGTCTTCCGTACGGACATGATGATAATACCGACGTAATACTTTTTCCGGTAAAAAAATACGGAAAGTGCTCCCGTTTACTAAAATAAAAATAAAGTGTATAAAAAGTAGAAAATAAATAAATACAGAACAGTACAGCTCAGTACTATGGGCAAAATCTTTTCAAAGTGAATAAAAGAACATAGATTTGAAATAGTTTTTCAATTATAAAGTCTGTTAAAAAAATGAATTTCCGACATTGTTTTTCTCTTTCTCCCGACTTTCGGATTTTCACCCACATTAATATCCTGATTTAACCATTTAACTGCTGTATGCTAAATGTCTTCTGAAGGTATTTAACGCATTTACTTAATGGATGCAAGGGATCCCCTACAACTGAATTTTGTTTTAAAAAGTTTTTTAACAAAAACAAATGTTTGTGTGGATGAATTAGTTCGTTTTCGGTTCATTTAAAAAAGAATCTATATGGACTTATTTTCCCCCTGACATTTTCCCCTTAACTGGGGCTGTCAGAAGCGGAGCTCTGTCCATGTTTTTCTGGAAAATCTGTATTTTAAAGAGCCTTATCTCATGATGCGTCATATGTGCATAGGTACGCTTTAGTTTTCAAGTTTTGAGCCTTTAAAGTTAGACTTTAAGTTCATTTGTATGTCTACTGTATGGCTGTTTTCACATCATGCTGGACGTTTCCTTAAATGGGGCTGTCAGACGGGGCGGAGCTCGTCCATTATTTTTCTGGCAAAAAGCTGTATTTTTAAAGAGCTCTATCTCATGATGCGTCATTTTACATGGTAGCTTAGTTGTTAACAGTACGACCTTTACAGTTAACTTTTGGGGTCAAAATACTGATTTTTGTTCTCTGGAATCTGAACGCTGTATTCCAGGTCACTAAATGGTTTGACAAAATAAGCTCACCCTAAATGTAAAAAAAAAAAAACAAAGCCATGCTGTTTGGCAGGAAGATCAGAATTGCAGAAATTCCCCAAACCTTCAAGTCAATTCATGATACAGTACTTGAAGAGGTAAATAGCTTCAAGTACCTGGGGGTATAACCTAGATCCAGCAGTCACTTGGGAGGGGCACTTAAATCATGTCAGAAACTCTGTCAATAGAAAAATGCATTTTATACAGAACCAGGTCTTTCTTGAAATGACCCCTTACCACCATGTATCAGTCTCTCATTCTTCCATCCGGTGTGGTGATTATTGTGATGTAGTCTGGGGTAACGCCACTAAAAACATCTTACCAAGCGACTAAAAGCCTTCAAAACCAGCAGGTAAAACCATCCTGAAAGTCAATAGGCATTTTCACACCCAAGTATGCTTTATTGTCCTGTGTTGAAAGCACCCTTGATACCAGACGAACTACCCATCTTAATACAATAGTCTAACAATTGTAATTTTCTGGTATGCCCCAATGTATTTGCATATTTTCCAAAAAGTCAGTGATAATTCCCCTTATTTTTACCAAGGCAAGTGAGCAGGGCAATTTCATTCCCCCGAAACCCAAAAACTTGCCTCTGGCAAAGAACTTTCACAGTATCGGGTCTCCATTTCCTGGAACAAGCCCACGGTCATGCAAACAAACCCATTCCGCTACTCCCACCTTTTCAACCATTCATGTGTGCCCTTATTAACTTTATTTCCATTACTCTTCAGTTTGTGCAATTTTTACTCATGATACTAATTTGACCTATTACCAATTGCACTGTTTTGGCCGTCTTATTTTTTATGTCTAAATCACATGTATCGTATTATGATATGATGCAATAATGTCCTTTTTATAATCTCTATTAGGCTCCCATTTTATTAAGAGTCTTCCTGCATTATTTACCTTGCATTAGTGCTGCCCTTTCCATTTTAATTTTTAAATTAATTAATTATTGAAATTTGTTGTTTTTTTCAGACAACGTCAGACATCCGAGAAGGGCTGTTCTTCGGGGCCCGTTACCCATCTAGGGTTGTGGTTAGCTGAGGGTCCTTACGTTGCCCGATTTCGGATGTCAGATTTCTGACAGTTACCTTACTTTATTCGTGTTTATGTTTACTCTAGGTTTTTGGAGCGTTTGCGCAGGGCTTATGCCATACGGCTGGCCTTTGGCCTTCGCTGATAGTTTCCTCTGACGCGTTGCCTCGGGTGGAGAGATTCCCACCGGGAGGGCGGTGTTGTCATGGGGGGGTGTCCTTGTGTTTGGGCCATTGGCCGTCCTGTATGTGTAGGCCGCAAGGTGTTCTTTCCTCTGTGTGGACTCTCTTTTATTTCTCTCAATATGTACTTTGTAAATGTCTTTTTTAAACTAAGTTTTAATTATGTAGAATGCATTGTTATTTATTGTCTTTTTAAAATGTTGGCTTGGGCCACCTGGGCACCAAGGGAGAACTGCCAGGCTTGGATTGGTTGACCAGGTAAAATAAGAAATGAATAAAATAAATAAAAAAAAAAAAAAAAATAAGTTCGAGACTTTTAACATTTAAACTTCTGTCATTTCTTTAAAAAAAACATCCTTGTGCCACATGGCCTTTCAATACAGTGCACTGATATTGCTATATACATGCTGTAGAGCAAACTTTTGGGCAAAATTTACAAATTTTCAAGAATACTGATTTGGGTCAAAAACTGGTTTTTGTTTCTCTGGAATACTGAAAGCTGTATTCCCAAAGTCGCATGTTCTGGGTTGCTACACAATCGCGATTTTGGTAAGAGACTAGCATAAGGCATAAAGCATGACAATCACATCCGCGATCGTGCTCTATTGGGTAAAAATACCAACATGGTATATAAGCGACAAATGAACGTGGAAATTGAACTTGAGGCCAAGGAAATGAACGGCAAGGCAACTCCCAAAGTGTGTCTTGTATCAATTACAATTATCTATTTTACTTTGGCCTTTTTTATCTGGAAGTTGAATTTGATCCAACTTTTGAGAATATTTGGACCCAGACCTAACGCCCATTCTTCACATTTACTGTTAATTTAATAATTTTGTGGATAAATATTTTTACCTTTTTTTACTCTCTAAATGGTCTGTCCTGTACTCTAACTTTGGCAGAAACCCTTCTGGCGTCCATGGCTTCGCCCCCTCGTACCCCCACGGGCGTTGCCCCTGGACCCCGGCCCTTAAGCGCTGCCCCCTGGACCCTCCGCTCGTTAGGGGCGATTACTCCTGTGTCCCTTCGCTCCCTCCGTTCGCATTTTCAGATTTTTTTTTCCAACTCTTCCCCTTGCCTCTCTGCCATAGACCTTGTGTGTTCTGGGTATCAAATATCCATACCCAAAAACCAGGGGGTGATTTTCTAAATACACTGGTGACTGGAAGTTCTTGAACTGGTCCCTGAGAAGAGGGTCTTTTGCGCATAGTGATGTCCATGCAAAAGTATTTGGGTCATTCCATGCCATTCAACATCGAGGTACAACCATCACCTCATGGATTTCTTTCCTTTTTGGTGTATTGAAAGATATTCAGGAGAACTGATTTCTTGAAAATTGAGCTCTGTACCTCTTTTCGTTTTCACGCTACCATCAATTTTAAATTTGGGGGGGGTCCCCTCACAAACATGTACCGGTGTGAAAATTCAATATTCAGAGAGGGCCATAAGTAGAACTACTACAAACAACCCCTCAAGATCCCAAACTTGGCATTAAAACGGATAAAACTCTTTTGCTGCAGATTGCAAATATGTGAACAGAAGAAATGCAACCTGGCCCCATTTAAATCAACAGGGTGTCAAAATGCTCCAAAACCACTCGGGCCATACTTTGGGGGACCCATAAGTCAAAAGTAAAAGTGATATAAACCTTCCAAATTTGGGCTGGAGATAGTTAATCTTAAATACTACCCTTGTTTACAATCTTATACTTATATCAGCTTCTTTGAAGAGATATAGCCTGGTCACAAAAAAGTACAAATTCAATTGTGACCTTGATTGGCCCCCCTGAAACCAATGTCAATACATTCTGCACCAACTGCTGCTTGAAATATGTTTGAGGGCTGTCCTTGCTTAAACTACTTTGGGCAAAGTTTCATTTTGGTGTCCCTAGTGTCTTCTATAGTAACTGGTCTTCAAAAAGTCCCTACTTTCATGTCATTCACGTTTTTGAAAGAATTCCCATGACACCACTGAACCTGAACTTTGCAAACTGGGTATTAACTTGCACAGTTCACTTTTTACTAGTATAATAATTAATTAGATAATTAAAGTATGTAAATTCCTTGCCAACAAGACACCAAGCTGAATTTGTCCATACTTAGATCGGGTGGGCGAGAAAGGTGATGATATGATTCAATTCAGTTGTGAGTTCTACAAAAAGGTCCCAACTTGATTAAAGTCTTAAAACTGCACTTGAATTCCCAGGGTTGCAAGTTCGAATTCTGGTGTACTTTCAATTGGAACTTTGTCTGATTATTAGTTGAAAGTTTAGAATCTTTGAAGCAATGTTTACCTAATATGGCAGTTAGACACCTTGTTGAAACTTTGCACACAACTTCAGCAGGGGCCCCTCTTAAACCATATTTCAAGCAGATTTTGGCAACATGTCCTGACAATTGGATTTTTATGGAGTCAGTGAAGTATCTTTTGACTTTTTTGCTTTTGCGACAGCTATATTCTCTTCCAATCAAGCTGCTATAAGTATAAGATTGTAACACAGGGGTAGTATTTAAGATAAGCCTTTCACTCACCCACCTTTTGGAAGTTATATCCTTTTTACTTTTTTTTTTTTGATTTAGGGGCCCCCAAAGTATGGTCCGGATGGTTTTTTGGACCAATTTTGACCCCCTGTTACTTAAATTGGGGGCAAGGTGCAAGGTGCATTTTTTTTCTGTTCATTATTTGCAATCTTCAGCACAAGGTTATCCCAGATGCAAGTTTGAAGATCTGAGGGGTGTAGTTCTTCTTATGACCCTCTGAATATTGAATTTTCACACACCGTTAATGTTTTTTTTGAGTGAGGTGACCCCCGCAAATTTAAAATTGCTGTAGCTTGAAAACGAAAAGAGGTCACATACTTCAAATTGTCAGAATTTCAGTTTCTCATGAATATCTTTCATACACCAAAAAGGACAGAAATCCATTAGGTGATGGTGTACTCGATTTGTTGAATTGGCATGGAATTACCCATTTTGAAAGGGACTTGAAATAATAGTATAATGTTGTGTGCCTGCAGGTGCATGTACTGTGTGTATTATACGTTTGTATTTGCAAAATCTTAACAAACAACTGTTTTCAGTCATGGGTCTGTTGAATTTCAAAGAAATGGAATAGAGCTTTTTTGGAACTACCTTAACATGTGTTGCCTCAGGTCATTGAGAGGTCATGGTGGAGTTTGGTGGGAAAAGTACAGTGTCATTCTGAAGTTTTCTGCTCATTTTAAAAGTGAATGTGTTTATCAATTGGTCAGTGGCACTGTGGTAAACAAATTGCACAAATGCCTTCGCTTTAATGAAATTTCAGGTAGCACAACAAAGGTCTAATTTTGATTGGTTGCTCAAAGGTTATATCATGTTATGAGCCCAATCAGAAATACGGTAAGAAAGGTGGTAGACCTCATGGAGCTAACATGCATAGTTATCTTACCATGGATCTGTGATTGGCTAATTACATTATATATTTTTTGTCTGTTTGTGTTTTTGTGTATTTGTATTTTTGGGGTCAAAATTGATTTAATATTGATCTGTTGCATTTTATGCAACTCTTTTATTGTACCCAAAAATAAAAGTGAAATTACATCCCTAACCAAAATAGCTCCGTCCAGGTCGATAACACCCATATTGTTAGAAACGTCGTTTCACAAACAATCGATACGTATTCGATAGCTTGTTGCGTGTCCAAAGAGCTCATCCAAAGCAACAGATAATTGTGAAACGAATACGTTCGCTGAGACGTAGATTTTTTTACTCAATGATCAAAATCGATCATAGGTCTATCAGATTTTAGGCAATCGGTGCAAAAAAATTTTTTTGATTTACCTTTCTATTCCTTCATGAAGTGATTGGTCTGTTTTGTTTTACATTTTAAATTTTTGTGTTAATGATGTTACTTTGTCTTACGTACTACGGTCTGTGCGTCGTGAAAATTTATTATCTAAATTTTGCAGTTTTAACATTGTAACAAATACACCAATTTTATCACTTGGGGGGCATAGTGACATTACCCTCGTTTATATACCAAAGGTGAGGGAGTTACCAACCCCCAGTAAACTTTTCCCTCCGTGCGCAAAAACGTTACGTTAAGTCTCATAGAGAATTTTTCACATCCTTCTGCTAAGTTTGGCGAAAGCAAAATGTGAAGGTAGGCAATGCACCGTTACCCGGGGTAGCGTCGAAGCCGATTGGTTGGAGTGGTTCTAATATTACCCTTTACTACCCATTATGGGGGAAACAATGCAGCATTCTTGATTGGTCGTTTACTTCCCCTGTTCTGCAGTAATGAAAGCCGCTAATCATTTTCTATCATTTATTATTTTCATTAATCAGCATACAAAATCCACATAAATAAGGGCATATTAACTTAAAACCTATAACAAAAAATATTTTTTTTTCATTTATACACTGAGGTCTTTGTGGAAATGACCAAATTTTGTGACGTCGACCATACAGGTTATGTTGGAATCAATAAGAAAACGGTGGAACCAATGCTCTCAACTGTTTACCAACAACATCGAAAATATTGGTTTATAATTAATGAATTCTCGGGGTGTTTACCACCCCCCCCCCTTAGTAAACCGTGTTACAAAAATGGACTCATAGACAATTGTGAAAGGTTTAACTTGGAAAAAAAAAATATTCTTCACACTAAATAATTACAATCATTAAAAAAACTCGCCTGTTTGTATTTTCTTGTTTCTTTGGGGAGGGAGTAATTGTTAGTGCCCCTCTAAATTGTTTAGATGATGTTTAGATTTTTATGAGTATTTACCCACTTCAACTGTTAATTTTCGTGTTTCCAATTGGGTATAATTTTTAAAGCGTTTAACATTACTTGAAAAGATAGGAACTATAATATATGTAATGAGAATTTAAGAAATGAGAAAATATGGTTGTTAAAGTTGTATAAACCACTTTTTAATCTCCAAAAAACGCTTTTAGTTATGAAACATCCAGTTACATTTTAAATATTTTCTGACTCAATTTTGAACGTTTCTAAGCCATACTTTCTTGTGTGTTTGCAACATGCATACAATTTATATTTTTTTTATATGATATGCAACTACAAATGTTTGTGTTTTTCCTTCTACGTATTTACTCATGAAATTGATGGGTTTTTTTCTTCTTTTCGCAAAAATGAGTTAAAACTTGTGGCGACTAATTAGGATATTAATTTTAATGAGTCCTTTTTGTAAGAGGGGTTGTAATTTTTCTGATTCGTGGTCATCGTAGTCAGTTTGCGCTATATTTTACACCGACGATAATGTAAAATGAATGTTCTCATTTTATCAAACCGCTTATGGAAGCGTGTGTATACAAATTTTGCAATGGGTTTGTAACCTAACACAATGCACTAGACATCGTCATCCGTTGTCGTCATCTTCATCAATCATTCGTCGTCGTCGTCTTCACACATTTCGTCGTCGGTCCATCGTCCGTCATCGTCATCATCATCAGTATCATCTAAGCATCATTGTCGTCGTCACAAGCTCGATTGTTTCCTTAATTCAATTTTACTACTGCCACCATCATCAACCGCCATCGTATATTCTTATCATCGTGGCATCATCGCATCAAATCGATTTTAAACTAGTAAAACCCCGTAGCTATAGTAATCTCACCATCCCACCATTAGAAATCAACGGGTTTCATGTAGTCGAATAAGTATTCGCTCCTTAGAAACCAGCGAATCAACCTTTTTGGGTTTGACAAACTGTCAAATCACATTCAGGTGACCATTTTGAATAAGAAAACAGTTTTTTCTTTGGTATTTTAATACGGTCGTCAGTTAGTAACCATTCATGTCTTTACATACACCACTTAAATAGGCCCTTTCCTTGATTTGGATGTAATTACATGCATTCATAAGTTAACTCAAACTTTCAAACCAAACCCATTTCTTTCTCCGAACTATCATTTATGCTGGTTCGACAGTATGCAGAACCACGAACATATACCCCTACGCATGACAACAAATCAAATTAGCTGGTAGTAGTCTAGTCGTAAAACTTGCAAATTTAAAGCATCTCACTGTTCACACTGTTGTAGAGCGCTGTGTTCTTTGTTGCATGTGAATGTGTGCAACGTAACTGGAGCAGATACGATCTTGTAAATGAGATGTCAGTTTTGTTACCTTTGCTACACAACTGTTCAAAGACCCTATCAGTGGATTTTCTAAATCAGGAAATCGAATGGAAAACAATCATAAAAATAAAAAAAGTAAAAATTTACATGTATGTAACAAGTACAGTATCCTAACATACCCTGCAATGATAAGACCAGAAGCAACCTAATAAGGACAGAATCGGAAATTTTAGTCATTACTGTCCGTTTCAGGACACTTACTATCAACACGTAATTGAATGGGGAGAATCGTATCTTTGGAACACTGCCATATTCTTCCTTTTCTGTCAATGCTTCGTTTGCAAAAGGTACTTATTGAGATTCCTAACAAGACTTATCCTTCATTTGAAGCTATTCCTGCAAAATTTCAAATATTTTTCAAAATCACGGATTGTTGTGAAAACACCATGCAATTGTGCTCTTTTATTTTTAGAATGATTTACACGGTACATTTTGTGATCCTTGCACTCATTTTTAGGTCGTCCAATGAAATTTGAAAGACCTTATGACAGCATGATTTGTGGGTCTGTCAGTCTGTCTGTGTGTGTTAAACTTTTGGTAAGACTTGGTTAAAATGTCGTTTAGATTTTTAGTGTCAATGATGAATCAAGTTAATACTTAGTTATGTTTTGAGGCCCAAACTACCTAAGCACCTAAGGCAATTTGGCCTGGGTGTCCTACCATTTGGCCTTGGTGCCCTAAAAACCTTAGATATTCTTTAACATGGTAATGCCTTGGTGCCCATTTTAAACTTGGGCAAATTAGAAATGCCTGCCCGCCCTGATTTCTTATTTTTGGAGCCTGCTGTTGTACATTGAAACGGGGAAATATGTGGGGTAACAGATGAGGAGTCAAAGGTCATTCAGGGGTCACTGGGTCATATCTTGTACAGTTATATACACTTTTGGTTAAAATGTTGGCTAGATTTTTAGTGCATGAATGGATCAAGTTCTACTTGGTATGCATTGAGACAAGGGGGCTTATGTGGGACAACAAATGAGACGTCAGAGGTCATTCAGGGGTCACTTAGGGGTTATTGTTTGTTAGGGGTATTTGTACCTGTTTTATAAACTCTTTTGGTTAAAAATTGGCTAGCTTTTTAGTGGCAGTGATGGATGCAGACAAGAAGCTACAACAAGGGGCTTAGTGGATACTAATGATGAGGTGAAGGTCATTCACTTAAGGTCATTATATGGGCTCTATACACACAATACACAAACAATCAACTACAAAAAAAAAACCTTAAATTCGTTCAACCACATGATACAGACGATGTACTTTGAGACTTGTGTCCCTATTTGGGTTTATGTTTCACTAGATTTTCCAAATTTTTGATTTTGGTGTGTTTGTTTCGGATTTCGGATGGGTGGTATGCACAAAGTTTTGCCATTACCCGCTGCCCATACCAGGCCACTGTTTGTAATTTTCTGTCCTTTTATGGGTAGCAAACCAAACTTTCGAATTTCTTCAAGAGCAGGATCGAATTTACCGTGTAAGCTAAGGCACACCTACTATACTTAGGTCAATGGTTAACACCATAAAAACTTGACATATAATATCAAAATCTTGACTTTTTTTTTTTAACGAAAAAAAGAAAGGAAGTTATTGGTGGTATAATATGGTTATTTTTTCTTCAGTGAAATATGTGGTTTCTACTAGGGACAAAGGCTATTAGTGATTGGACCAGTGACTTTTAAAACATTTATTTTTTTTATTTTCAGAAAAAAATAGCACCACAGAACTATAAAAAGAAAGTTTAACGTGGGTTAGAATCCGGTACAGTACTGCAATGTGGCTGTTCCTTTAAAATTCCATATCCCCTGCCACTGGAAGCTTCTCTTAAATTGCCCAGAAGGGATGTGTAATTTTGAAATTCATACTTCCCATACTGAGCAAATACGTAATTGCGAGACAATGGGGACTGAGGGAGAATTTTGGAAATGGACGTGCTTTTGAGAGTAAGGGTTTTGAAGGTAAACCTGGAAGACAAAGTGTTGGGATCGGCGTGGGAGAGGGAGTTTGGTAGTGAGCAAGGTAAACCTATGTGTGTGTTTGGGCAGAGAGTGAAAGTAAATTCAGTTAGGGTGTGAGAAATGTGGGAATGGATCCATGACCATGGGAGATGCACAAAAATGAAGAAGTGACCCCAAGTTTGGGGCAAGAGATTTTATGTGTAGGAGATGTGAGAAGGTTGCTGGAGGGATGGTGGAACAGGAGGGAAAGTTGTGTGTTGAGGTGGAAACAGTGAAGAAATTCACTACTTGGGGGACAGGGCTTTGACAGCGAGAGTGAGGTATGGGGTGGGAAGTTCAGGAATGTGGGGATTAAAATTGCAGGGGAACAATTTCCTTTGAGATGAAAGTGTGGTGTATAAGAGCTGCGTGAGATCAGTGATGCTGTCTGGGAGTGAGACATGGTGTCTGAGGGAAATGAGATGGGGATTCTTAAGGAGGACAGAGAGAGAGAATGATAAGAGTCTGATGGTGGTGTGAAGTTGATGGATAGATTGAGGACTGAGCCTTGATGTAGATTGGGTTTGGAAGAGGCGATGGACCTGTTGGTGAAGGTGAATAGTGTTCGTGTTACGGGCACTGCTGAGGAAGGATGATGGCATGTTTTAAGAAGGGTTTTGAGTTTGATGGGGGGAGTTTGAGGAGAGGAGAAGACACCCAAAGAAGAATGGAAGAAGCAGTGGAGGAAGGAGGAGTAGGAGGGTTGGTTTGGAGGGATGGAGGATGCATAACGGAATCGGGTGAAGGGGAAGGAGGGAGTTAGGGCGGTTGCTGCAAGTGTAGTTGAATCTGGCCACTCCAGTTCATGGGGACAACCGGATTTAAAACTTTGAGTTTACTACTACTACCATAGAAGACTACATAGATATCAAGGGGAGTATAAAATTTCAATAGAATAGCCATACTTACCCCCTTTTCCATTTCTCATCAAACTTATCCAGTGTTTTATCTTTAGTAGTTATATGTGCTTGAACTATTCAAGTATAAAATAACAGAAAAAGTTAATTTGGATTAATGCAATATGAGGACATGAAGATCTTGATTTAATTTTAAAGGTGCATTTCGTGATTCCAGCACCTTTGTTTTATTTATGGTTCACTAGATATCCTTGAGAAAAGATGATTCACAAACGTTGAGTTGATCCCGATTGAGGTTTTGTGTTGTGAGCAAATGCTTGTTTCCATGGTCCCATAGGCAACCGTGCTGTAATTTCTGTATTTACGGACAGAAAATTACAAGATAGTTGGTATTTTCCCAGACACGACGAATTTGCAGGTAGGATTGCGTACAAATGATTATAATGCTACGGTTGTAATGATATCATATAAAAATCTCAACTTTTTTACGTAAATCGGGGGACGACGGGTGTGGATCACAAAATGACCCTTGAAATCTTTGTGTACATTGACAAATCTGTACTGAAAATACATGAAAAAATCTGTGTAAAATACATAATTGTATTCAGTGATTTGCTTCACCAGCCACATAGATTAATCAAAGTTCAGATTGTGAAATTTTGGAACAAGTGTTAAATGTGCTATAAACTCGCAAATAACTTGAAAAAAAAAGCTGCACATGAAGCAAAGCAGCAAATTTTTCTGAAGAGGCCCCCCAATTCCAAATTTGAGATTTTTGCACAGTTGTCGCGTTAATTGTGTAGTAAACTATACCTGCGAGTGAGTAATGCCTAAAAATGTGCACTTGTCATAAAGAAGCAATTTGTAATTAGAATTGGGTTCCCGGATTGTTAATTTGATGGCGGAGCGGAAATGCCCAAATTATGTCGTCCATGGTGAAATAGTCCCGGAAAAAGTGCCACCTCACGAAAGTAACCTCTAACTTGACCTCCGAACCAACGGAACAACTAATGGATGAGTGTAGCATGTACATGATCAATTTTCGCTATTCATATTGAAGTACGTTTCCAGTAGTAATTGAATGATTATCGGAGATCTTCAATATTAATTATTCTTTTTGCAACAACATTGAGAATTTTGAGCTCTAGCATTGACAGGTATTGTTTACTAGCCAATTACCAATGCAACTGTGCAAAAATCTCAAAATATCCAGAAATAGGGGAGCTCTCAAAAAAATGTGCTGTTATTGCTTTAGTCAAAGTGGCCTTTTATTCTGCACAAGTGAAGCTATCCTGCAATTTGAAAGCTGTGGTTAACAATGAATGCTGAGCTGTCAGTACTGAGGATAGCGGTAAATGTTACAGGAATTTTGTAATGTTTTATAAACAAGTGAGTTATTATGATCCAAATTGACCATTATGCTTGATGATAATTTAGTGAAAGCAAGCGTAGACTAATATTTTGAACAAAATATTGATAGGGTTAGCCATTTAGTGACCTCAAGTCACTAGTGACCCTGATGAATTCAGCAACCAAACATGAATAAAGGCCAGCATCTCATATGTACTTATTCTGTTAAGGTTGCTCAATTCATCAGGGTCACTCGTAAGCCAGTCGTGAGGGAATATCAGCTCGAATTAATTCCTTGGTCGACAATTTTCGCGTATGCTGATGCATTTTTAATTATCTATCACATAACCAAAATCGGCTTTGGGGAATTTCTTTAACGAGCAACTAAAGATTGTACTTTAATATTTATAACTTACGAGAAATAGATTCTAAAAACAAGCTGAGTTAAACGGTGAAGCGTATAGCGCAACGCAAACTCGATGCTGCTAAACGCTAGTACGCGGGTCGTCAAACGTGTCGTGTTTGCTGCGTTTTATGGGCATTGGCGCAGGTTAATTTCTTCTGACTGATATTCATACACTGTGACTTTCGTAATCACAGTGAAAGATGGGCATACATTATCATTCGAGCATGTGTGTGTGTGATCTGATATCTGATTTTACTAAACCTGTAAGCTTATACAAACCAAAACATCAGATAAGTATATACAGTAGGCCTAACTACGTAGCACGTTTTGTTAGGGGGGGGATGTTCAATGTAAAAAAGAAACTGTAACAGTGCAAAAACATGTTGTTAAAGGTTAAACAGTTGTTTGACCGGTGAAAACGAACAAACTGTTAAACAACTGTTTAAACTTTTAAACAACGTTTTCCTCTGTGTAATTTTACGGACCCCGTGATGGGTAATTATCCGAAACTGCGAGAGAAAAATATGAAAAAAAAAACTGATTTTATGGATCTGACTAAAATGAATATTAATTGTATACAAAAACTTAAAACTACGGACCCCGGCTGGTTGGTACCGAGGGATACGTATTATGACTGGTAATGGCACCCAATCTCATATAACCATTCAACCACCACCTAATGTTGATGAATCTGATCACGTGGCTGTGGCAACCAGCATTAATGATCATTTCATTTCTATACCAAAGACTTGCCCGAGAACTTAAGGAAGAGATCTCCCTGCCATATTTTACCAGCTCCTGATCAGTGTCCTGAGGTCCAACCATGGGAGCGTTTATTATTATTTACAGAAGATCAAACTACAAAATTGGAGGTCCAGATGGTATTTGTTTTTTAGGGGTCCCGGCTAAACTCATCGTGAATAGCCATATGAACTTAGTATGCCTCTTACGGATATGTTGAACGCCTCGTATCAACAGGGTATTGTTCCTAATCAGTGGAAAACGTGCTACGGTTATCCCCCTCGAAAACAAAACCTGCGTTTTGGCAAAACTGCGCCCGGTGTCGCTGACTGATCACTCGCTAAATTGGCATGAGGTTTCATGTGAAGTGTTGTTCAGCGACATTGAGCCGTGTTTAGACCCAAATCAGTACGGTAATCGTCCCGGGAGATCCACAATTATTATCTTCGTTCCTCTTGTTGATATCCTCTGTAAGCATGCTGAAAAATCTGGGAGCATTTCTATAACGGTCGTAATAACTGATTATACTAAGGCATTCGATCGAGTGTACCATAACTCGTCATTTGCAACTCTTGGCCTAGGAGCTAGACCATGTATCATTCCCTGGATTTGTACATTTCTTTAAAGATTGTTACAAGTGTGTCCGATAAGGGTATTTCAATAGATGTTTTCTTAGAGGCAGGGTTCCTCAAGGACCTCGTTTGGTCCACTTGGATTTTTAGCAATGGGAATGACGCAGCTGTTGCTCGCAATTTGGTCACTCTTAAATATGTATACGATATGAGACTTTGGATCGAAATGACTGTTAAAGAGGGAAGTAGTTTCTATGCAAAACAGAACTTTTTATCTTGAAAGTTGGCGTGTTGCAAATAAAACATGCAGTTAAACCAACCACCTGCATGGTCATTCATGTATCTTTCATGAAAAAGATGCCCGATATCAACCCATGGTCCTTGTGTACTAGAACCTCTCCATGAGACGGATTCCGTACAATTTAGGACTTCACATTAGTTTCCTGACCTCAAATGGGATATTCAAATTAAGGAGATTCTGAAGAAGCTAATGGGGTTTGCACATGCTTAAAGTTTGAGAATTTGGTTTTCTTTAACTCATCTTGTTACAGTGTTTATCGTATATATCGTCCGCTTCAGAATAGCAGCGCCATGTGGCATCTGGCCTTATACTGAAAAAAAACCGACTCTCTGGAAGGTTCACAGAAAGGGCCTGTAAGAGCATGCTTGGTAACAAGTATGAATTCCTACGATAATGCTCTGATGAAGTGCAATATTCCATCCTCAAAAAAGGAGGAAAATTGTGCATTACGTTTGCAAGTCATTTTGAGCTCTCAGAATTTTGCCATTGGCTCCCACCGAGGAGAGGCTCCCAGCATAACCATGAACTTAGATCGAATCACAAACTCTAACTCTATATTCAAGCTGGTCTACAAAAGGTATTACAATAGCCCTATTCCCTATAACGTGCAATTAATTAATAAGGAAGGTTTATAATACGGTTATGCATTGTATTATTTTTAAAGTGTACATATGGGAGCAGTTGAAAAATATTTAAGTTGTTGTTTTTTTTGTTTTGTTTTGGTTTTTTTGTATTAATGTGATTTTAAGGTTTTATTGTAGTTTATACTTCTGATGTTTTAAGTCACTTCAATTCAGCATTTTGCTGCGATGTGATTTTTTAATAAACCTATAAAGATTTAATGAAATGAATTGCAATTCACGGGCATTTAAACCGGAAAATTTGCTTGCCGGAAATGCCGTATTTGGACAAAAATGACATTCCCCGCAAAACAAAATTCATTGCATATGCATATGTCGTCCGTTTTTAGCAGTGTTTGATTACATTAGAAAAAGCAAGACACATCGTCGGGGGAAGGGGTCAATGAAGAAAATTACTAACAGAAGAGTTTGTGGAGCATTGATCTTAGCAGGATTATCAGAAATACGATTCATGAAGTCCCCTGTTCGTTCGGAATGTAAAAAAAAACGTTGTTGCTTATAATATCATGAACTGGACGGGAAAAGTCAAACACTTTTCATGTTTTAAATTAGTTGTTTGTTTATACGCCTTTTAGTCCTTTGTTTACAAATGGTATAAAATAATTTTAATTATTTTACGAAATAGCTCGACATGACACTAAAATGGGCGTTTTCACTGCAAATTGATATTACCATACGTGCACAACTTTCAGCCGCATGAGAAAAAATGGTGAGGCCTTTTTTATTTAAGTTTCAGAAGGATAGGACCTTCTCTAAAAGGGGTCTCTAAAATCACAGTACTGCGGTTGATTATTACACATACACACGTAGGGCCTATCATCCATCACAATTTCAGTATTGAAAACCATTATTAATGCAATAAAGTGAAAATCCAGTACAAAATGAGTTTTGACCTTATCGCAAACATGAGAGCGGCTACGAAAATCTATATTTTTTTTATGCGGCCTTATAGGTTAGAGGGGTGGGGCCAGCCTTCTAGCGGTACTTGATAAGTATAGGACTTTTCGATCTTTTGGTTTGTTTCCCTGTATACAGTGCCATTGGGGAAATGTCAAGCTCAAACCTTGCTCCTATAGAAGAAAAAACTTGCGCAACCCTGGCAATTTTATGAATTAACAGATTTAGTGATGATGAAATTAAAAAAATAGCGTCGACTGATCAATATAATACAGCTGATAATACTCCTGGTCAAACTCCCTCCCTCATCATCCCCCATCTTCCCCCTCCCATAAGTAAATATCCAATGTTGGTAAACATGTTAGGGCATTGTAAATCTTGAAATAAGTTTGGCCTGATTGTTACACATAGGCAAAAGAGGTGGGAGAGAGTAGATTTGATGGAAGAGAAAGTGGGGCTTGGGGAGAAATTGTAGAGGGAGAAGGAGTGGGGAGGAAATAGGGTGATGGGGTGAATAGAAGAGTAGGGAAGTTGAGGTATGAGACGAAAACATGGAAAAGGTTAAGTCGGAAAGGGTGGTCCCCTTAGTGTTTCTCCTTTTTTTCCTTCTCTGGAATCAGAACGATTCACAACCAGTACGCAGACTAGAGTGTTGCGTTTCCCTTTCCACAACAAGGAGCAAACGTCCACCTTTTACTTTTTTTTATATAAAGGTCCAGAGTTGGAGAAAAAGTCAACAAGAAAGTCCACTTGGTGATGTGATCTTCATTGTCCCCCACAAATGATCATTTGTACGGGGTTAGGAGGTTCCATGCACTTTTGAACAACTTGAGTCCAATTTTCATGACACCCCCCCCACCAACACCACCACCACTAAGTCCTGCGTACGGCCCTGTCACGATTTGCAGAGATTCTCATCCCAAGAAGTCTTTCATTAAACTCCTTTACATTGGCTGGTGCATGGTGGAATGGGTACTAAAATGCTTTCCTATGCACGCACGCATCGCCCAGTCAACAGTTTAATTATACTTGAAAGGTACGCCTTAACTCCATAACCCCACCAATATTCTGTATAACGGAAAAAAAATTGTTCCCCAACTAATTAAAAAAAAAAAAAAAACTGCTTCATCTAGTATACGCGTGTATTTCTCATTTGGTGCAAGTTAATTTTTTGGTTTTGAAAAATCAAAAATGTGATATTATTTTATGCCAAAAAGTTGGTGAAATACATGCATTTTTGTGCCTCTTATAGGCCATTTTGTCACAAACGATTAGAGTCTAAATTTAATGAAACCAAACGATCTTAATAGCCTTCAAACTTCAACCTTCGATCTATAATTTCTTGCAACCGCCAGACTTTGTATTCTTTGTTTAAACTTAAAAATCCATAATTGTCATTATGATTAGGCCTACTAGTATCGTTATTGTCGGACTGACTATAAGCTTGCTCTGGAAATTGTCCATAGATGTAAATAGCCCTCAATCTTCCAGCCAAAGGGACGCCTGGTGACGCATGATAATTTTCGTCTTTGATGAGTGGACTTTTGATGGATATTTGTTGGAGGTGTAATAATCTGCAGAACTTACACATTGTGTGTGGTTGCGATTTTTTGCTTGTGTAGGCCCTAACTTTTTGTTTGTCGTACACTTTTAAAGATCTTTTACAACCAATACAATAACCATACCATAAGAAAGACTCTTGCTTCTATGGCCAACACACAAGAAAAAAGAAATCGATACTTCTAACACAGAACACACCGTACTGTAATGAAGATAACATAAATATACTTTCACTGTCAATGTTTAAACAAAAGCCACAGCGTATGAATCAGTATCATTCAGATGAAATAACATGCACCAGTGTTCATAAACGCAGCAAGCGCATGTGATTGACGCCCGCGAATTAGCTTTTCAAGACGCGCACTTAACCGTTGCGTTTGTAACGGCGTACCGTTTAAACTGACTTGTTTTTTATAATTATGATTGCCGCCTATTTTAACAAAAGTGCAATCTTTAGTTTTCTCATAAAACATTTTCCCCCAGCCTATTTTTTTGGCCGATTTTAGATAGTGATAGACAATTAAAAGCTGCACCCGACAGTACTAAAATTGTCGACCGAGGAATTAATTCCCATCATGATGGCCTTTCAAATCGCTCTCCAAACACTGTGCTTATAGTGACATGGGGTCACTAATGGCCACACCGATCTGATTTGTTTTCCCTTTAATATTGTGGTACATAAGAATGTTCAGCTGAAATACATGTTTCTAGTCTTCAATCAGTGGCTTATAAATTTCTTTTTGACATTGGGGGGGATTGGGGTTATGGACAATTTATGAAATGAAACGGGGTTTGTGTTGAAAAGATCCATTACTACTGTCTTCGCGCCCTAAATTTTGGTTGGCCATTTCGAAGCAAATAAGTAAATGTAATTGTAATTAGAACCAAATGCACGCGGAAATTTACCATTTGTTTTACACTATTATGGAAAAATATGAGGTTATTTTTGGTAAAAACACATGAACATGCATCAAACATTGGGGGGGGGGGTGATGGTATTGACCATCCCGCCCTCATCAAAATATTGAGGGGGATATATCCCCCCAGCCCCCTGGGATTTACCCATTCCTTCAATCTATAATTAGGACTCCTGCGAATCTTGTCTAGGAACTGAGTGAAGATAGACGAATGCAGCATGGTAAGTTGGATTTATTAAAGGTGCTACAATGGATTTCAAACCGAAAAAAAATGTGAAATCTGGCTTTTGCACTATTTGTAAAGCTTTCCATCTTGAAATGATTAGACTGAGAATGTTTTGTTTGGTACAAAAATTGTGAAATTTCCTAATTTTGTATAGGATGTAAATATGAATTCAGCCTGTTTTTTATATTGAAATAGAAGCACATCCTGTATGATCACAATGAGTTTTTTAGAACCACAACACACTAAAGAAAACACAAGGCTGAGCAATCTGAGTAACAGTCCGTGAACTACCAGTCTGTCTTAAATAGAGCTAAGAGTGTGAATAGTATCTGCGTGTAAGGACAGGCACACATGAAACACTTACTATTATGACAAAATGAAGGTGTTGAGTGAATGTAAGAGCGACGTACCTCAAATCTCTCATTCACCTTTATCAGATATTTTTTTTTGTAGCTGTAGGAAGCTAGTTTTTGCAAGTTTGATTTGTTCATGATAGGTGCCTCCCCATATATTCTTGTTTGAAAAGCTACCAGGGTAGCTGGTACCCTGTAGAATGAAAAAAAGATCTACCCTACAAGGGCGTCAGCTCTGGAAGCTAATGGCGGCCATCCAGCACCCATGCCTGCCTTGCATGATGGTCGTTGTATCCCAAAGGCTCGGCCCACCGCCAAAAACTGTTGATTGACAATCATTAAGGGCAATCTTCGGTCAATCGAGTCACGGATAATCGTTGCGGAAAAACGTCTTAAGAAGATGAGTATCAAAAAAGAAGAATGCGGAGCGACGATCAAATCAAGTCAAATACCACTATACCCCCATAGGCACAGAGGACACCCCTGCTAGGCCACAGAAGGACCTTCGTCCTACCAGACCACTTAAGTACAAAAAGCACCCACACATTACGCTGAGTATAGGTTAAATCCGGCCACCACGGTTACGGGACAAAAAACGGATTTAAAAACTTTGGTTTAAAAACATTTACCAACATACTGACTTGCTAAGAGAGTATTTACGTATTAACTTAACAATATCAAAAACAGAAGGAAAAAAAGGAAATTAAAAAACGGGGGGGGGGGGGGTCGCACCCCCAAATTCCACAAAAGGGCAAAAGTCCACTGTTTTTGCTTAATTTACAAAATTTTGCACAAAGACCCTTTTGGTGATACAAATGTTCAAAGTCAAAAAGACCATTGTAGGTCCACTTTTTCAAATTCCGCCGCACCCCCCAAAAAAAATAAATCCTGCGTACGGGCCCTGCCCACACCTTGTCTTTTACTGGCAGAGAATGGTCCATGTCCTTGTGACACTCATCTTAATCACAATTTGAAAAGCAATGTGTAGATTTTGTCATGCTTTAGCAGAATAGCTAGAAGATCCACATGACCAGTTGTTTCCACTTATACTGGAAATATTTCAACGAAGCCACTTTTTTTTTCATGAAATATTCTTTCTAGAGGCATTTACTAGTTGTGTGAGAAGCGTGCCCTAGCTGTTAGGGTGCTCTTGCCTCTGGCGCACATTTACCATCAAAATTCCCAGGTTCGAACGCCTGTGGGTCGTGGCACTTGCTGGATTTATTGGGTACTATCAATTCTGGATTGATCTGTAGTAACCACCTATTGATAAATACAGAATACCGCTCTCCTCCTCCATGGGTCACTTGGAATTGGGCAAATGGATCATGAAAGCATTCCCGTCCTTCGGAGGGGACTTTAAGCCGTCCGTCCAGTAGTACATCAGAGTCGCAACTGTACATGTACAATCGCAGTGATTGTCGAATAAGAGTAGGGTGCAAACCCCCTGACTGTTCCCAATCCGCCCCAGCCTCAAATAGCGGGCCATTATCATTGATACCGCGGCCCTGGATCAGCAAACACTAGCTGAATAATCCTGACACCACCACAAGAGCCATACCAACAATACTTGTGGATACGACAAACAAAAAAAAATACGCGTGGTCTCTGTTTTTAATGCCAATTACAAAACCAACTCAACCCTAACACCACCCCCACACCCCAAACCCCCCCCCACCCTCAAACCCCAAAAACTCAAACCACAAACCCTAATCATAACAGGGTTTTGATTTTAACAAGTACCATGTTTGGGTTCAAGGCATTTTGAGAGTGAGAATATTTTGTTGGCTGTACTCTGTGTCAAATCAAATGATTTTTTCTTGTCCAACAAGGTTTAATCACTGCAATGCCTAAACATCAGTGGATCATCATTTATTGATGTAATTGTTTCGTTCACTTGCATTTTGGTGACATCATAGAATTAGATAAAATCGAATACCACTATCTTATACCAACATTTTGTGTAATTCAGAAACTTGTAAGATTAACAATTTTCTCTTGTTTCATTCAAATTGTTCTTTTCAAGCATTTAGGTGTGTTAGATTGCAGTGATGAGGCCATCTAGCTCCCTGTCTAATGCAGTGATAGTGTTCAACCGTCCACGTTCACATCAATTTTGGATCTAATAAACTTTGTGGTTGATGTTTTGATCAATACCTTGTGATTGCCAACAGGTCTGTGAAAAGATGGTGTTCAGTCTGAGTGCCAAAGGCATGTGGCGGGTCACTTTGGTCAATGAACTTGGTAACACTTGGTTACAATTGCATTTTTTCATTATGAATGACAATGGTGACGGACACTGTTTCCCTAAATTAAGAGATTACAGATAACTTTTTTTCAATCGTGTGGTGTATCACATGGTAGAATATGAAGTTCAAAGGTCATGTAGGGGTGCTATAGTCAATGACAGAATAAAATATGCACAGTATGTTCACTACGGCGATCCGGTAATATGTTATCCTTTTTTTAACAATTTAAACATGCGCAAGACTGGAAAAATTCGAAAGGCCTTGTTGGGAAAAATGGAATGCGACCTTAGTGATGCGTGTTCACTTTCCTCCGTGTCTGTGAGCACCGAAGTACACCCGATAAAAACGTTCAATGTTCTTGCTAGGTTCTATAGGTTTTTCAGACCCAATACGATACATATTCACAACAAAACATAGTAAAAGGACCTCTATGCAAAAACATCCATAGAACCCCTTCGTTTTCCGGAGATATTTGAATTTAGTTTAATTTACAACAACATTCTCTATACGAAGGACCTGATCATGTTAGTCCTCTCAACTCAGTTATCCAAGTTAGATACTAAATCTTTCGAGTCCTGTGACACAGACTACACCATGGGAAATAAACTTACCAGACTGCCGTGGATGTCCACATCCTGCATTATACATCAAGCAAACGCCACATGCCATAGTTGTGGCTTTTGTGTTTTCTGAGTGGGTTATGCCCGACTTTAAAAGTTATTAAAAGCCAATGACATGTAAACCTCTCTGATAGACTGATGACCACAGGTTTTCCATTCCCATTTTTTTATGTGTCTCAATTAATAGGATACTGATATTTAACATTCTATAATGGGGCATTTTTGTTACGAGAGATACTTTACTGACACACTCCCAATTTGGCACCTTATGACTTAACTAAACTGCCAATGCTCCTTTGTGTGAAGGTTGCCCACAATTCATAAATAATGTCTCATTGTATTAGTGTCCACCTTATTGGAACACTGGAACTGTTGATAACTGCTCGAACTCTTTCAGGAGTCACACCACTAAATAACTCCCCCCATAGACTCGTGTACAAAATGACCTCACCAAACGTCAATTTTCTCGGCTATAAAGCGATGGTTACTTCAAGACTGAAGTTTTTTGGAAGATTACAACCATACCTCTTCAACACAAAATGAAAAAGTCAATCTATGACGGCTATTTTTTAGCTACAGAGCATCGAAAGATTTGCATGTTTTCAAAACGTTCACGCCTATTGAGTGTTACTTAACTAAAATGTACATTTCCCACAAACCCTCAGAAATATACAAAAATGGCACAGGACAAAATCTTTACCACCCAAATTTTGTTACTTACTAGTCCACACATTATGATTAAATTTCAAATTTTCATTTAAAGACCAACTCATTCATCAAAATTTTCTGACTCTTCATTTAGGGAAGGGCCATATCCGGACGCCAACCTGTCTCGCACTGGAACGTCAGCTGCTACACCTAGTGGTCATTTTAAGTGTTGTGAATTCCTTCATTGAAAATCCTGGTCATATACTTAAGTTCTGATTCTGAAATTATCAACAGGCAGCTTCATTTAGTAGTGAATTCTGAAGGTCCAAATGCCATGTCCGTGTCACTCGCAGTCTCCAACCCAGACATATTAACTTACCTTTAAACTAGTAAGGCAATTTGGAGCTGGTGGATCGAAAAAGGAGTTTGTACAATTTGTGACTCCCACTTTTCATACCTGAGAATCATCATCTTTACAAAATAAACATGCTGGTTGCATCAATTTTAGCATACAAACACATTTTAACTAGTCCACCGTGCAATGTTTGTGAATCGATTGAACTTTTTTTGTATAGTTGTAAATAACATGGTGTTTATGTGGGCATTTATTCCATAAGACACTATCTGATTCACAGTATCCCAGAACAATGGTTTTTTTTAATGATCGGTTACATATAGCATTGTGTATTAGATGATACCATTGACTGGAAAGTTCTGTTGAATCCTGTTAAACTTTCTATGATTTAAATCGTTTTCTTAATGGCCGGTTTGACAACAGAACTTATCCTCCATGGTCTAACTCTTAGTCCAGGACTAAGTCCAACTAGAAAGACCCTTTAATTTAAAAAAAACAGAATATGAAAGAGAAACAATTTGATAGGTAAGTTTCTCATCTTTGAGGTCTACCTGTACTTTCTCTTTGTAATTTTTAACCAGAAAAAGCTACTATAGGAAAAAAAATGAAATTTGTAGAGGTCTCTAGTAGGACTTAGTCCTGGACTAAAAGTTAAGCCAGGATTAAAATCTTTGTGAATACCGTCCAATATTTTTTAGGTACAAGATAAATAGGAATCACTTTCAAAATCGTGCTAATAAAACACATCAGTAAAGTGTATAACAAGTTTGGTATGTTAACAAAGCTCGTGTGCACCACACCTGGGGGTACTCTAACAACAAACTTACCATACTGGATGTGTCGCAAACATGGTCGCATTTTCCATCCTTCTGGTATAATTTCATTGCCAATTTTTTTGGTCGTTTTTTTTTCAAAACTTTTCAATTTTGGTTTTGAAACATTTTGTCAATGTTCCTTATAGCAAGAAGTAAAATTTTAATAAAAAATGTTTGGAAGAATAAGTCCCAGTCTTCAATCCAAAACCAAAAGGTTAAAAATTTGCTTCAAAGGTTGAAATTTGAGGATAAATGGCAATTTGTATTAAATTTTTTGGCCCAAAATCTGTATCTCTGGTAAAGCTGGAAAATTGGTATAGATAATGGGTTTTGACTTCCAAACCCCTCAATAGACACATCCCTACCCCCCCCCCAACTCAAACTTTCATCATGAGCCACCACATGCCTTTTATTTTGTGAATGCTGCCTATTCAGAAGTAGGGTGAGAAGTGGAGATCCACAAATTGTAAACCAAATTCGTGAAAGAGTGAAACATTGAAAAACTGACATGTGACACATTTACATCACCTTTTACATTTTCATGTTACCTTTGTGTATGGCATCCTAAAATATATATACTTCACAACCCTACCCTTTAGCCTTAAAGAGACCACTGGCACATTTGAAAAATAGTGCGCACCTCAAGATTGTTCAAATCGATATTTTTGCATGGTTGTAAGGCTTTTTATATACAAACGCCCTCACCCACAATGATTACGACCAATCAGCTTCCTTATGGGTAAGCAGAACGATTTTATAATTTAACGTCAACCGGCGACGTTAAATTCCAGCAGAACGACAATGGGTGTTTAACACAATAACACGCACGCCGCATGCTTGTTTCCCAAGCTATGCAAACTGTTTGACGGGTCTATAACCTTTGTGGTTTTAATAGCAGTGGAGTACGAGTCAAAAAATATTCATGTAAGATACAACTTGGTTGATTAAAGTTATGGCAAACTTAAAAGTTGGCCTACAAATTACTGGATTTCTTTATCCTCCATATCGAGGTCCTTAATCTGTGTTTTGGGGTAGTTATTTTTTAATGTGTAAAATATATCTCTGTCTTTCCATGGCCTATACTATCATTTGAGAGCAAATTGAAGAACTTTCTATTTTGTGAAATGTGCCATTGGCCGCTTTGAAACTGTAACCCTTTATCCCTAACCCTCAATTAACCCTAACCACGTAGCCTAACTTTTCCTAAAACCTTTAGAGCCCTTAATTGTGGATGTCTTTGAAGAGGTAAAACCCACCATAGTTTTTTTGTTGATATGGTTTTGTTTTGCGTTGACTTTTTAGATCCAAAATGACAAGGAATTTTTGAATAAAAGCGAGATACAATGCAGCCAAAGCCCTAGTCTCCTTAGGCCACTGGAGTGACCTGGCTATGACAGTCATATGACGTTTTTTAAAAAGATTGGCACCTACAACATCAGGTGGATCTGGTCAAGACTATCATGAATGCTAGAATATACATCTTGTTAACAAGGTAATGGAAACAAAATGGACTAGGCCACTTGGAATGGTTCACTTTAATCTTCGATTGAATTAGTTTTATTTTTTTTTTCCTCCCCAGAAACGCACAGCTGTTTGACCCCATGCAAATATGTCTCTTTTATTTTTAGAGTACTTTTAAGCAAAGGTGACACATTTGAGAACTGATATAAGTCGGGACATGCAAGGGCCTGTTACTCCCACATATAAGAAAAATCCATGCGGGCATCTTGCCATATAAGGCCTACAAAGGTCATAATTTATTATGTTATATATCGCCCTCTATATGTTCCATTTCCCATAGAAGACGTGTAAAACTAGATTTTAATGAAAAGTCATTTTTGCCCGCAATGAATTCCATGAAATTTACACAGGATTTGTTTTCCGTGGTCTAAAGTACTCTCCAAATTATTTTGTCAAGTGGTCCACCGTTGATATTTTTTTGTTTTATTCTCTATTTGTCAACCATAAATGAGACTTTCAAACAGCTGTGTAACGTGAGTACATTTAAGCTCAGAAAAAAACATGCGCTCCCCAGCCGGATTTCAACTGTGAATTTTTCCTGCAGTACCAGACGATTAGGTAAAGTCTTCCCCAAAGCTAGGATGTATTCCAAGTCTTAGTATCTCAAATTTAGACCTGGGTTTTTAAACCAGGCTTCATGAATGGACCCCAACATCTTCAACATACTGAGGCTGGTATTCTGAAAGGGAGATTGACTTTAGATCCGGCGCTAAACTAACCAGGTTACCTCATGAGTGGACCGCTTTCCCTCTTTCCTTCATATACCTCTAAAATTTTCTGTAACTGGTGAGAAAGTTTCTCCATGGATGGGGGGATCGTATTCGACCCATCCATGAGAATTTTCTCACCCATTCTACATTTAACTTTAATAAGTATTTTTTAAAAAGGTCCACTCATTAGGACTAACCCCTGGTGTAACCCAGGTCTAAAGGTAGACTACCTCTGAGAATAACATCCTCACGTTGTAATGTAATAGGTGAAAAAAATTCTCATGACCCATCCATGAGAAATTTTCTTTCCTATTAAATCACACTTTCAGCCTTATTTTTAAAAAGGTCCGATACATGAAGGACTAATCTGGTTTAAACCCGGGTCCTAAGTTTGATAATACGAGAACTTGGAATTCATACTCCGCTTGTGGAAGACTTTTACCTAAATCTGTATGGTTTGCAGAAGAAATGGGCAGTTCAAATCCAGCTGGGAGCACGCTTTTTTTGTGAACTTAAATGTGCGGTGTGTCTGGGGAAAGATTAAAACTAATTCATATCTTGTTAACCGCAGAGATTGTGGTTACCTGATCAAGTTAAACATTGTTCCGGAATATCGCATCTTGAGAATTAAAACGACATATTCTTGTAACAGGAATCTCTTGTACTAATTTTTTGGTGTTGTCTGGCAAGGACGTACATACCAATCCCAATTCTGTATGTGCATGTGTGGGTTTAAAGTTTTGGTTAACCCTTTCATATTGTGCAATTTTTGAACACTCAACCCCAGTTGGTAACTCTCCTCATCATCATGCTTTGTTCAGACCATTGTTTTAGGCCACAGCTATAAGCCACCTGAAATTTCTGTGGTGCCCCCAAAATGGACAAAGGTGACACTTTGGATGACAGTGCTGTATCTGGCGTATGGGGTGACGGCTCCTGTGGCAAAACTAAAGCTGATGATTGTTTGCAGAGTCAAGACCCTAATCTTTCATGAAGGGTAAGGAGGTTGTGTTTTATCAGGCATATTGACAAACTGTGTTGTGTGTGTGTAGGGGGGGGTAAAGTGCAACATAGTCTTTTGCTTTCATTCCATTAATTAGTGGGTTAATGTTTGCATATTTTAGCTTCGATTGTATTGGCCACAAATCAAATGCATGCGTGCTCAGTTTGACAACGAATACTGGCACAAGCTCCGCTGGGGCCGCGTGCCATTATGAGTCCTGGTCAAACGAACGCAAGTGCATTGATTTTTGCCACTGCACGCGAAAACTGAAAATATGCCAGACATTAATCTAATCATAAACGTTATTACAACAGCAACCTTTTTTAGACAAATGTGAAACAACTCACTGAAAATCCAATCAGTAATGGTTCTAAGGAAAAGATGCTCACACCCGCCCTAAAATGAACTAATCCCAATATCGCGCGTGAGAACGTCTAAACAAATAGCATACGCTCATTAACATAACGCATTGTGCAATGACGAATATCAATGTATGGTTTTTTTTTTCCATCATATTTTCTGCTTCTCTTTATTGATAAACTTATGAAAGAACAAGCCATCACTGATAAACAGTTCTTAACTAGTTGTTGAAAAAACTTGTTTGTTTTAAAACTGAGTTCTTGGTTAAGTATAAAGAGATCTGAGGGCATTTCTTTGAAGAACAGATCCCCATTGTACACAACTTTACATTCAGAAAAATGAGGGTGTGTTGTATTGCTTTACCTCTTTTGAACAGTGAACGTCCTACAAGATTAAAATGAACTGAATGAAGTAATTATTGAATGGAGGTCAAATGAGAATTTTTCATGTGGACGTTAAGAACCACCCCTTTTAGAAGTTACCTATGTTTTATTGTTTTTTTTTGTTGTTGTTGCAGCTCTGGAGTGCCTGTTACTCAGATGCAAACAACGGAGCCCAAGGTGGTACGCATGGTTTTACATCAGTTCCAGAAATCTGTGGGGCATGGACACACAGGGCAGCAGCAGCAAAACTGTTGGTACTAATAGGTTAGTAATCGTACATCGCAAAAACTCCAAAATCGTAGGTTCGCGTATCTTTAAAATATTATTATTTATATTCAAACACTCCATACGGAGTTTCAGCATATAATTTTTTAAAAAAAAAACACGCACACATTAGGCCCCTTTAATAGGCCTAATGTTTTGCTGAACTTAATACAGACCAAAAACTCCGATTTTTGGAGTGTGTGGCTATTATACGCTGAAACTACGATATTGGAGTGTTTGAATATAACTAATAATATTTACAGTCCGCAGAACCTCCGATTTTTGGAGTTTTTGCGATGTAAGCAGACCCTCCGATTTTGTGAGTGTGTGCGTATTATCGCTGAAACTCCGACATTGGAGTGTTTGAATATCATACTCATAATATTTAAAATACGCAGAACCTCCGATTTTGGAGTTTTTTTGCGATGTCCGCGGCCCCTCCGATTTTGGAGTGTGGTGTGCGTATTACTACGCAGAAACTCTGATATTGGAGTTTTTGCGGCGGACGCAGACCCTCCAATATTGGAGTAACTAACTTCATACATTGGTAGAGTCAATATTTTTTAAGATAAGGACCCAAATCAAGTAACCTGCAGGACCCATTTAACCAACTGAGGCGCTAATTAACGACAAATACGGCACTGTACATTTTGCGCCCAGAACCACCAAATTGATCTCTAAGTCCGAACCACCCGTCCACCATTTCCCCTTTTTTAAAAGACATGTGCTGCAACAAATTTAACATCTGATTTTTCCATTGGTAATAACAACTAAAAAAAACAGGGCATTTTAACACACTTAAAAAGTCTTTAAAGATTGAATTAGGAGGTATATCAACAAACTCTTCGTATTGTCCAAATAAGACTCCATTTGATAGCTTTTGATTAGAACTAATCCTTCACATCATCACATTTTGTTACGGCACACAGAGTTTCTGAACCAAAATTTTAATGACAAATAAAATACTGATATTGCTATTGATTTTGTTGTGTTGAAAATATAGGTTTTTACTTCGAACGTTTGGAATGTAAATTATTTTCAGAAACAAGCAAGTTGCAAGCCCCAACGCATTTATACCCCATCATTGTATGTAATGTGGAGTTTGTTATATGACATAGGTCCCCTAGTTTTAATATCTTCTTGAACATAGATTTTAAATCACCAATAAATTAAATGTTTTTATTATTTCAGTTAAATATAATAATGTCAACTTGCAGTCATTTTTGACGTATAGAAGTCGTTCTCAGAAAATTGGGCAAGTAAAATGTTAATTGCAATCAATATTTATTTGCCATTCTGTTATTCAGTGCCACCCTTGTGGTTACGAGCTCCTCATTTTGGTAATTTGGGTTCTGCTGCCGGTTACTTGATTTTTGGGGTCATATCTAAAACTATTGACTCTGCCTTTTATGAACTTTCAGGAGTATTCCCTAACAGTCCTTCTTACCTTACACCACAGAATACAGTTAGTCACATGCTTTTTTTCAAACTTTTGGCGCCTGCCACCAGTTGTTTCGGTTTTTTTTGACACACGGTAACATTATCCCACCAGTGGACTATCTGTGACCCCTCCACAAATAGTCCTCTAGTGATTAATTGGCAAGCGGGAATCCTCAATAGAGTCCCCTGGTGGAATAATGCGGCAGCACTGGTGGCTAAAAAACTCTCGTCCCTTAAGGAAAACGGTTATTCATTTTCCGCGCACGGGATCCTCAAATAGTCCTCTTGTGGAATAATTGCGTACGGGATCCTCAAATAGTCGGCTAGTTGTGAATAATTGCGCACAGGAAAAATCTCCGGCGCTATAAGGAACGTTGGATCATTTTCCGCGCCGGGGATCCCAATATCCCGCTAGTGGAATAATTGTGCACGGAATCCTCCAAATATCCGCTTTTGAACATCCGCACACGTGGAAGCATTCCGCTCACGGGATCCTCAAATAGTCCCATTATCGGAGCATCTGCGCACGTGGATCATTTCCGCTCACGGGATCCTCAAATAGTCCGTTAGTGGATTAGTCCCGCGCACAGGATCCTCCTCAAATAGTCCACCGTCGGATCATCCGCGCCACGTGGATATTTCCACGCATGGGATCCTCAAAATATATCTATAATGCAATTTTGCAAAAATGGGAAAGAGTGCAATCGTCGCGTTGCAGTTTTTCCTAACCCTTGAGGATACCGTAAAAGTAAATTAATAAAACAAAACATATAATCTCGATCTTGCGTTAATGTGCCGTGTGTGTAAAAAGAGGTCAAAAGAAACCCCCCCTACACTTTGACGCGTTTGCTCGAATAATATTTTCGCTCATTCACTTACGTGGGGGTCTCAACTTATTTGTGTAGGTATTTCAGGAAATAAGCCCTGCCTTCCCAATTTCCAGCTACTTTTATGAGGTTTTTTGACAAAAATTTGGTATAATAATGGCTTTGACATGAAAGGGTAGATTCTGGATTTAAAATAGCCCGTAAAATGGGGGTGACTGGAACTGAAAAAAAAGAGCCTGTAATGCTAAAGTCCTATACACAGAGAAAACGCTTTTTTTCAAGTTTTAAACTGTTAAACTGCTTTTTCTAGGGGCACATACACAACATACCTCTCAATGTGAAGAAACCCCCTCCCCGATTCACTATATCTTTTGAAATGTTTGGTCCGATTTCAGTGTTCCGTGTTCACTCTTAGAACAACTGTTTAAAATGTTCAAAAAGAGGGTTGTGTAAAAAGTGCTGTTGTTTAAATATTTAAACGCGTTGTTCATTTTGTTGTTTATAACATGTTTTCTTAAACAAGGCTGTAAATAAGTTTTTTTTAAACAATTTTTAACAAACTTCCAACATTTCACCACCAGCTGTTTGTCCTGTGAGTCGCTTTCTTGTTACAGATAACAACTTATAACCATTAAAAATTGAATGCTTGAACTTAAACAAGTTGTTAATTTCTCATTTGAGGTATCCCGTGCGCGGAAATGATTCGCGTGCGCGGATGCTCCGACAGTTGACTATTTGAGGATCCCGTGCGCAGTTATTCCACCAGTGGACTGTTTGAGGATCCTGTGCGCGAATATTCCACTAGCGGACGATTTGAGGAACCCGTGCGCGGGAAAGATCCACGCGCGCGGATGCTCCGATAGTGGACTGTTTGAGGATCCTGTGCGCGGATGCTCCGACAGTTGACTATTTGAGGATCCCGTACTCAACTGAGCCACTATTGGACTATTTGAGGACCCGTGCGCGGAAATGATCCCATGCGCGGATATCTCCTACAGTGTACCTATTTGATGTCCCGTGCGCAACGGATCACTATCTAATTATGAAGGAATCTGTGCGCGGAAATGATCCACCGTTTCCTTTAGGGACGGAGCTGTTAGCGCAACACCCGTGCTGCAATTATTCCTACTAGCCGGACTATGTTGAGGTATCCTGTGCGCATTAGTCCACTACGGACCTATTGATGGAGGGTCGCAGATAGTCCACAGTGGATTGCTTACATCCTTCTATTTCCCGACCTTTTAGGCCCACTTCAGAAGCAGTGTGCTTTATTCCCAGAGGGTTGTTTGAACCAATCCCATAATTCCTTGCAATGTACAGGTGTCAGTACTAATCTAGGGATAAGTGTTCAAGAAGTTGAAGACCAAAAACCTTTCCAATCATCATGAGCACATTACCTTATGAGGTGAAATTTCCCAAAACTGGAGCATTGTGGGATGGACTCATCAATACACCCTCTGCTTACAACCTAGGTCAGTTTGGCAGTCGAAGACTTAGTGAAAAATGGTACATGAGATGAGAAGAAAGAATTTCCCAATAGCTTCCCAAACAATGCATTCTTCCAATGGAGGTTTTTGTACATGTACTGAATGTGGGTCGTTAGTGATGAAACATGCTCACAGTGACAGTAACCGGAAATCACAAAATTGCATTTTAAGGCGTTTTCGACTTAACTATCCACATGCAAACCTGTACAAAAACTTCCAATGGAAGCAATGCATGTGGGAAACTACTGGTAATCTTCTCTTCTGAGATTGTGAGGGACCACTTCATATCTAAAATTAACTATTTTTATTTTAAAGTATAATAAAAAGGTTATCTGGAGCCAGTGGTGTAGCCAAGGTGAGGGAGAAAAAATAGAGGTAAAATTGGGGAAAATTTTGAGCTATTTTTGCCCTCCCATCGGACAACTTCACCCTGAACCGTTTTGTTTTTGTCATCTCAGAACCACAAGGCTGCCTGCCTACGTCACTTGGCCGGGAGCATATCTTTTGCAAGGGTGTAGGTGGAGGTGTGTGTTTACATGCTTTCAGGTGTGGTCCCCATTGGTGCTTTGGACCTAGAAACTGAACAACCCCATGAAACCTTATAGGTTAATTGAATTACAGTGACAGTCACTTACAAAAACCCATGATGCAAATTGATTTTAAATAGCATCCTGAATTAGCTGAAGCCCTGAAATAGTAGTTGGTGGTCCACCACATAGGTGAAACTTTGGAGTTTCAAAAGCGTGGATCGGGGTTTTGACTGTGTGTAGACCGAATAGCGGAGTTTTTAAACTCCAGAGTTTATCGCGGGTCTAGCTGGGTTTTATCCCCCTGAAAAACTTTGGTGAAGCACAATTCCGAGTACGCACTCCAGGTGTTTTTGTGGAGTGTCATGCTGTGTGGGCAACTTTGGGGATAGTGAGTGGAGTTGACCTCGCAAGGTTATCTTTATTGACAGATTTTTTCCCCTGTGTTTGAATATCACGGTTCAGGCCTACGCTTCGGTATGTTAATTTTCCGGTTCTCCACTCCCAATGTGAGAAGCGAAGGAGCATGGTCAGGGGAATGATTTCATAGTTTCAACTATGTGTGGACCCCACTTGGAGTGAAAGTAAATAATTGGATTTAAGATTTCACCTCAAACCTTTGGAGTTTCGTGACCGTGTGAACATGGCTAGTGTGATAGTAATTGAGGAATCATGCTTCACACCATCATGTAACATAGTACACTTGTGACATAATGTGATCCATGGCATAATTACATATACCGTTCGCAACCTACTCTATAACTTGTGCTTTACCTAAGAGCCGGGATTTTTGGACCCATCTCACTGCAGGGGTGGGGGATCTCGGAAAAGGATTGAGAACTATCATATGTGTGGTACAAGTGGATAGCTATGACCCTCCGAGCGCCATTGATACCAACAAAGTACAAACATACCACGTTTTAATAATGTGACGTCATAGTAACATCATAATGTGAAAATAAAAAAAATCCCCACCAACCAGTGATTTTTGCCATTTTTTTCAAGCCAAGTTGGATTTTTTGGCCATGATGTGTGTCAAAATGGATTTCTGCTGTTCTGGGTACTCAATAGGAAAGATAGCTTTTCTTCACGCAGTGCGCGATTACGTAGTCCGATTTTGTTCAAAATGGTCTTCTTACATCGAGCGGCAAGGCTTCAAGAAAAACGTCGTAGTTAAAAACGTGAAAAAAATAACAAATATTTTTAAAAAAATCTATTTGAATGGGAGGGGGGGGGATTCTGGGCTGATTGGGTTGAATCCCAGAGGGTGTTCGAGTCAATCCAACAATGCACCAGTTTTGGTAAATTTCACATCAATAGGGTCATTTGATCAGATAAAAATCCTATTCTTAAAATCAAATCCTGAACATGCTATTTTGCCACAAGTCATTAGTCTTAGGGAAGTTTTCGCAGATATGAAATATTTTGTGGTTCTTCACTTTTGGGATACTTTTTGTTCCCTAAGTACTGGAAAGTGGTTTATAAAGCCCCCCAAAAAAATTACAGTATAGGAAAACATTGAAATGCAGCATGGAAAGATTGATTCATCAAAACAAACGCATGGGTAATCCAGAATGGTAATGAAAAGAACATGATATAGCATAAGTGCAAGGCCTCGACAAATTTCCAGTAGCTTGCCCGATCAGGAACCCAGGTTAAATACCAATTGCCCGCACCTTTCCCGAACTTGGCCTACTTTTTTTGAAAAACCCCAAAATATTAGAGGAAATATCTAAAAGTTGTATTGTAAACTCATGCCATTTGTATTCCAGGTTACAGTAATGGTGATCATGAACATTTACTATATGAATGTATGAATTCTGCGTATATTTTGATTGTGCCGACCAAATAGAATAGGCTAGTTGCGTGCATCATCATTGCCTATCACTGGAAGAGCCAGATGTTGTCTTTCCAAATATGGAGCAGAGTATTGTTTGATGATCCAAGCAAGGTAAGAATTCTTAATTTGAATGCGTTTGAGTATGAATACTATTAGGTATTAGGTGAAGGAAGGTATGGTAAGGAATTATCGTGGCGAAGTGTCATACTGGGTTAACGCCGAGGGCTGAACCCAGTATTGGCACTGACGCATGATAAATTCCCGTACCATACCTCACTTCACTAATAACAAAACTTATCATACCACTAAGTCATTCTAAATTTTTAAATAAATAAGTTAAAAAATTAAAAAAAGAAAACACTCAAAAAATGGAATGACTATTTTATTAAAAAAAGGGGCAGTCCCCCGGCGATAATGAATGATCGGCCGACAACTGCTTGCCAGTGAGTCAGTGAGCCAGCTACAGCACGGCACCCCTGCGCTGTTCATGCTGTTAGCGTGTATTTTAAATCCTCAGTGCCATTGTACAAAAGTAAAATCCCCGATTCAAAAGAAATATCTGGGTGCAGTAATAAAATAGCCGTTGCCTTAAAAAATAGCACGCGGTACTCCACCCATGCTCGAAATTTTGCTCCCTGCTTCGCTCACTCAAGACAAATTTCAATTTTCGAAATTCGTTGGCATAAATTTTCATTGAATGTCGAGTATACGTCCATTTCTTCACACACACTGCTCTGTGTGTTCCACAGAACATTAAAATCCAGGGCCCATTTCACAAAACGTGAAGATTAATCTTTTAAAAGTGTATTAAGAGAGTGTTGTTCATTATTCTGTGATACTTTAAAAAGATTTGCACAGAGGTAATAAGGAAAATAATAAAACAGCCCAAGGTATAAAAACAGACTAGGATTCAAAAAAACCACACTTAATAACGCCAATTTCGGGAAACTCTTTGAATAATACCTCTTAAAACATGGTCAAAACGAGTTAATAACTTAAGAAGGAAAATCTTTCTAAGTCCACTAAGATTAATCTTAACTGTTGTGAAATAGGGCCCAGGTCCAAGCAAGTAATCCATAAGTTTCAGCTTTCAAGTAAATAAGTTGAAGTTCCCAATGTCACTAGCATACTCAGTTCAATTAAATCCATGAATGAACGGTAATAATAACAAAAACTGAGAATTGAAGAAAACACATAACATCAACAAAAATATTGCAGTACTTTTCTCTGTTTTCATGTACGGGACGGTGCGTGTTGAATGAACATACACCACAATCCTGCTGGAATGTACAGTTATGAAAAATGCAGGCTGTTGTCATGGTGTTAATTGACAGATCAAAAGATGAAAATAGTTGTCCATCTCAGTCACTGTGAAGTGCAAGTCCCCCATACTGGATCAAAACGGGGTCAGATTGTAGATGCGGGCCGAGGCCTAGCTGCGGGTATGTCTAGCAGGAAAAGCCGTGGTGTTTGCCGTGACAGTTCTGGCAAGTCAAATCGCGGTTGCATGATGTAGATGTAGCTGCAGCTACTGCATGGCAACATGAACTAGGCGGATACTAGTCTAGCCCTCAGGTCTTAGGATCAGGCAAAAGCCGTGGTTTTGGCTGTGACATTGGCCCAGTTGAGACGGGAATGGACACCAATCTGTTGTGTGATGGGGCACAGTAAGGCTACCGGAGTGGCCTACCTTCAATTCTCATGACAAACCGGTACCATGATCCGCTTCTACCAGTGGGTAGCCAGGAGTTTGTTGAAATTGGGCACAAATTGTGAAGGTACGGACACAGTATGGTTACCGACTCGCTACGCTCGCCTATTGACCCAAAATTTTTTTGGCGTCGCCTCCAAATTCTGACGAGCGGGGGGTGGGGGTGAAGGCAACAACTATCATCGACGCAAAGTATTAGGTAGTATTATGACCAATTAAGTGTGTTAGAAAACTATTGTTATGAAGCTCTTGTATTTCATATCATGCAACACGCGCTCAAACCAACAGTTACAGATTTTAGACAAATGTACCGACGGACCGTTATGTACGGGGGAGGGGGGGGGGGAAGCCCCTCATCATCGACGCAAAGTATTAGGTAGTATTATTGCCCAATTAAGATGTTGTTAGAAACTTACTTGTTATGAAGCTTCTGTATTATATATGCACCACGCGCTCAAACCAACAGCTTACAGCTTTTAGACAAATGACCGAGGACCGTATTGTACCGAAAAACATCATGGGGCGGGGGGGGGGGGGCACGTGCCCCCCTAGCTAAGCCAATGCTTATGACCCAGATGAAAATTGTGGATTGCGCCAAAGTATTCCACTTTCGTGCCCTGCAAACCGGAACATCACATGAGTGGTTGAAAACCACTTTGTTAGAACATGTTGCCACCAGTTGTGCGACAGGAGTGGTTGGTGTTAACTCTGAGAGTGCTACCTTTTGGCTGAGAACTTTCATGAAATCTCAAATAGGTTTCTCGCCAACTGGTGTTTTATAGTACCACTCTGTTGAACTTGATGCAAGGAAAGTCTTTTGGCCGCTGCCAAAGGGCATTGCAGTCGGATTTAGCTGCTCAATTATTCTCGAAGACTTAACGGACATAAATCAAGAGAGGGATTGCCGGCATGAAACCGTGATTGATTCCTGATCTGTCACGGCTGGTTCTTTGTGAGTCATCCTTATGGTCATGAGAACATAACCGAAACCTGCACCCACCCGGGGATTTTTGGAGACCCACTCTCTTTCCGCAACCTAGACATATAGATATCAATTTCAGGCTTGTCTGCAAAAATCCCCAATCCTGGGTTCAAGGGAGTGAGGGCGCTTTTTCAAAATGGCGGCCAATAGTCTCATGACCTTTTTCGACATATCTCTTAATTTTATATCCAAATTTATGCACTATGTGACGACTTGTCGCACCAAACACAGCGAGGAATAGTTGGACACCTTTTGACATGTTAACCGTAGAGGGGGTCATATTCCAAAAATGGCCACCAAAACATGAAAAACAGGTGGATTAACCCTTAATGCTCTTTAAAGGCAAAATGCCGGGGTCACGTCTACTGTCATGCAATGTGGATTAGTTTGAGCTAAAGTAAACACTTAAAATGAATAGTTAGCCTTTCAAGTGTTTATATAGAGGCGTTTATGTAAAAATGTCTATGACTTCTAGGCACTAGACCACAACTACAGCCTCCTTAACCATCGTTTACAAGCATTTTTTTGTAACCCGGTTACCAAGGGATTTGTTATTAAGGCACCCGATGTTATGATGGTGAATACCAGGAATAGCTATGGTTTCCTCTTTACATTGATACTAAAATAAGTAACAACATACTAGTATTGCATCAATGATGTCATCAAGCCACGCGTCGGCAACCTTGGCCTTTTCCACAGAAAAATGAGCGAAAATCCAATTTTCCAATAAAACGAGGAATATGGAATGTTCAAGCGGTTTTCAGCTCTACCATAATTGCAATTGGCAGTTTTACAGAACCACCATCGAGTTTAGAGCATACTGTGATCATATTTTTCAAAAATTCACCATAAAATCTCTTGGGTGGCAACCACCCCCCTTACCGTTGACATTGACGGCATACCCTAACCCGGTGAAAGGTGCTACCTTCACTGTTTTTCCGCTGACATGACCGGAAGGATGATGAGAACGATTGCATAGAAGCTTTTTGGGAAAGTTTTGGCATTTTAGCGCACGGAGCAAAGTTCACTGGGGGTTGGTAACCACTCCCTTGGTAAGACGATGGATTAATCATTGATCACCTTGAAACTGATAAACCATGGTTCTTGAGTCTTGATTGTTGACGGATGGTTATAACGTGAGCCACAAGCTTCTTACTACGCCGATTGCGCAGGCTTCTAGCAAGGAGTGTAGCGTAGCGACGCAACCAAATCGCATCCTACATAAGGGTAAGAAATTACCTAAGTACTTCAACACACAGGGGCTTGGTTGTGGTCTAGTGGGTCAGGGATGGAATTGCCCGAGGGAGCGTGCTCATGCCATCTGTAGGCATCTGTGCGGAAACCGGCTAGAGAGTGCCGGAGCCGTCGTTTTGTATGGGAAGACAATCTTGGAATTGGCGCATAGGATGGAGATGTCAAAGGGAGACTCAAGGGCCTGATGGGCTCGCCCCTGATTGTGAGGAGAACCAGATGCATCGCGGAAGTCCATCCGGGCAAAGGTGTATGCTTCCGTCTGCGCGGCCGTGCCACCAAGGGTACTTAGAGGGACTGCCCCCTGTAGCCTGGTGCTAGTATGTTTATTCGGAGTCACTTCAGACTGCCCTCTTCTTCAGGACCCACCATTGGGAAGTCGTGGCGTAGCTAGGGCAGGGCAAGGGGCGCGGGTCCACATCTTCATGATTGTGAGATAAACCGCGAGCTCTCCGGATGCCCTGCTCTTGCCTCTCCGTGATTTAGCCCGCCGGTGAGCAATCGGATTAATCGTTAATCTGGCACACCTAACAACTCCTGCCATGCAGAGGCTATTTTGTCCCTGAGTTTAGCCCTCATTCTTTCGCAAGTGCTACTGTGCCTATCCACAATGCCTCTTATAATAATCAACCGCGCTTTCCCGCGCTTCCCCAGGCTCCGCCCCCTGGCCCCCGCCCGGGGCAGCTAGTTATGTGTCATGATTATTTGTGCGCGTAACACGCCATGGCTACGGCTGACGCTGCCGCAACTCACCAGCCACACTACCGCGATAGTGACCCTGGCGCGACTACACCGCACCAATTGTGTTGAGCATTCCTTACCCCAACCGACGGCACCGTGTTCTGATGCACCGTCGTGATTGTCCTTTGGTCTGATATCCGAGACAGCACCTCGAAGCACCCACCTCTCCGGTACCCGACTCCCCCACGGTGATTAGCAGCGCTTTGTAGTCAGCTCTTCGGGAAACAATTTGGACGAGGCGGGTTACCCCCGTCATCAGATCCTTCCCCACACACGGACACACAGACACGATCACTTACTGCTGACACAGTTGCTTGCGTATATCGCTATGGCCCATTGCGATTTGGCTGGACGCGATTGCCCTTTCGCACCACACATAGGTAGACTGAGTACAGGTGAACGTATAGTGTCAAGCGTGCTTTTGCAATGCTGCACGCGCATACGTGGACGAACCAAGGTAGTCAGACCACCGCAAACTTGAACCCATATACACCATAAATTGTTGCAAAAGCAAGGATGACAACTCCTTTCTTGTACACCAGAAGACTTGTCGGGTACTCTCCACGGGTGTGTGCGGGTCGTGCTGATAGTCTTAGTTACCGAAATACCGCAGATTTATGGGTTAGACCCCTAGGCGGAAGTAGCTTTCCTGCACAATGTTTTCATTTGAGTTGCTTCTCTTCAAGTACAATACTTCTTTTAGTCCATGAGTCCGTATGACACCTTCAGCCCCTTTTCTGTAGATTTTCAATCAAATCACTCTCTTCGTTCGCCCCCCCCCCCCTCCCCCCCTTTGCCGCTTACCGCTTGATCGGCGTAGGATCGCTGGCCCCCTTTTTTTGTTTGCTCGTCAACCTGACTTTTTATTTTAGAAATAGATCTTTTGTCTGTTCTCAACTCACCGCTGGCCATCTAATTGGTATTGAGCCTGTTCGTTTCCCTCGCGTAATCCTTCACAGCTTCCCCCTATCTGCGGTGACAGACCCCATTCGTGAAGCAGCCAGACATTGTACCACCTCTGGCTAGATCACATTTTTATAACCATGTGTGGGATCGATAGAAGGAATTTCCAATTTTAATAATATTGGTTTATTGTTCAATTGGCGATCTTTTAGCAATACTGTTTCTTAGATACGAGCTTAGGGTAAAGTCAGCTCCTTGATTTCAGAAATGATTCTCTTTGCCTCCTCATTTCTTTAGTCATGTCTTAATTGTCTTCTTCTGTTTCAGATTATTCTTCCTCTACGGTAGAAACTATTGTGCATCAACTACCTGATGGCACTTGTATGGGGCCACCTATTTAATTCCATGATTCATCTGGTGGGACTTTCGGCTCGCAACATCTGCCTGGTCCAAATCAGGCTGAAATTGGCTATCGGATGTGATCTCAAAAAATCTCTCATACGAGTGATTGGCACGTCAGTCGATCTCCAGGCCTTAGGAAAGCATCGATAATATATCTCGTTTTATGATGTCACTGTGTTTGACTTATACCCCTTGTCCCCTGTGCCCTGTGACAGGTACCTCTTGTAAAACATCCCGACCAGACACAAGTCTCCCACACCCACCATCGGTGATTTTCCGTTATTTCCCCCCTGCGAACATCCTTTCGATCCTGTAAACTTTTGGTACCCACAGGGTTATCGCTTAGCGTTTTTTTTAATTTGGTATCAAAATAAGTGCCAAACATATCCATTATGACGTCACTTGACGTCATAGTTGGGGAACGTATGAAAATAAATGTACTGATATTATGGGTGGAAAGTGATATTTCGAAATTTAGTTGACTCAAAAACATTTTATAGCACTAAAATGCTCTCACTTTTTATAAAATACTAGTTGCATTTTCCATCTCAGTAAGATATTCCTAACATTTTTGGCGAAAAACTTGAATCTTCCCACATGTGGGTCATGGAAATGGGCTAACAAATTTTGCTAACTAGAACTTTATGACGTCAGTGGACGTAATGTAGCTGTTGGTACTTATTTTGTTATCATGGAAAGAGGAGGAACATAGCGATATATTGGTACCAAAATCAAGGCCTGTGTGTTTCTGTGTTGTGTAAGCATGTGATACTTCTCTCCCCGCAAGGGGGGGGGGTGGTTGTTGTATTTTGGCAGCCCTTTTGAACGTGCCCTAACAGTTTACCCAGGGTAGGGATTTTGCAGACAACGAATTCTGTTGTTATGGTATAAGCTACAACAAAAATGGTTGTCTCCAAAAAACCCGGGGGGGGGGGGTGCAGGGGGGTCATGGTGGCCCGTAGTCTATAGCCTTGACAATGTACTTCACGCCGGGTATCAGCTTCAATTTCCACCTCACCTTGAAAGTGTCTTTTATCAAGCCGCGACTATTCTTTGCCATCTCTGCCAACACGTAATATGCTCACAGCAAATGAACTTTATTAAAAGCCCACGTGGAGTGTGAATACTGAGCTCTTCGGATGAGTAAAGCTTTTGTAAATCAGCTGAAGAAATACAGGGGAAATATGGACTTGTTGTGTCCTTACCTCCAGTCTTTAATATGACGAAGGAAGCTATAGGATACTTAAAGTTTGAATAAAACCTTCATGTTTATTGGTCTGGGCAGGAGGTGAGGCAGAGGTTGCCGTGACACTTAAAGCTCTTGTATGAGGACAGGGTGGTTTCTTGGTGGAAAAGTAAGTGGGATTTCACAAGCCTAACCAAACCAGGGTAGATTCTGTATTATTCTTAACACTTTAGTTCAGTAGTCAATCCCAGACATAAGACTAGGCTTGTTTGGACTGAATACATTTCATGTGATTCAAAATAAGGTCAAGGAAATAAATAGCGAGGGTTGACAATCAGAAGGATGGTGTAACTCAACACTAAAAGAAATATAAGAATTTCTTACAGGCACGGCCTTCAGGCGCTTGTCTGTTTTGAATGGTTCTTTCTTTCTCTCTTTTCAACATTCAACGCTTCTAATTCCGTAATGTGGAGTATGGTAACATCAGATGACCGCTGACTTGGACCATTATGTCATATGACATTGACCCTGTCTGACTTTGACTGGCCACCGGCCTCACCTCTGTTCCTTTCCTTGTTCACATTATCTTCTTTCTCCAGGATTCCGCCGCTCTCAAACCAACTACTTCCCCGTGGACAATGTGACCCCGTGTTTAATATCGGTGTTCAGGGGCCCTACGATTTGTCAACGGTCCTTCTTCCGGGTGTCCAGGTCCCCGTTTGCAGCCAACAATGTGCCAAATATTAAAAAAACTCGCTGATACTTCCCATATCTCGCAGTGAAGTCCTTAGCGCACATGTCTGTTCCCCGCAGGGTCTTAGGGGTGTCACCGTTCAGGCTCACCGGTCCTTCCGGGGTCCCTTCCGGTCCCCCCCCACCGCTATTCCCCCCCTATTCCAAATTTTTTATCTCACAACCCACACCTTAGTACAGTAATTCACTTGCGGCTCTGGTATTCATGTTACCGGTGTATGGACGGTCTTTTTATTTGGAGGTCCACCGGTCCTTCGGTTTCACGGTCACTCATTTTCCCGCCTTTTTATCTCCGGCCCTCCGCATGTAGACTTTTTATTTGCCTCGAACAAATGCCCTTTTGTTTGTGTACCCACGGTTTTTTTGATCCCGGGCTCCACGGCATTCCGGGTCCCCCGGTCAATTTTGCCACAAACTGCTCCACAATACGACCACCATTTATTTATCTCGCCTCCCGAGGACAGATAAAGCCCATATACCTCCAGTGATGTACATAATAGTCGCAGCGGTCTATGATCGTCTCGCCCCAAGGTCACGTTCCAGTTCCAAAATTTGACAACCAAGCCCGCTTGACCTGCAATTTGGCCGGCCTCACTGTGCTGATCGGTCACTTACAGAACAATAACAGTTGACCCTATTCGTGCCCAGGGGTCACGTTATAGCGGTTCATAAGGTCAATCCTATGAAAAGCTTGGAGTTGGTTGAAACTCAATGATAACTTTCTCATAACGTTGTAACACGTAAAAATACAGGGGTCAAAAGGTCACTTAAAGGGGTCACCCTGCCACCTTGTTGTCGTGCTTGACATGACTATTTAATTCTGCCCTGTAAGATGCGTTTGAGAAAGTGATGTTTAATATTTTTACGAAGCAAATCGATTCATTATTCTAACTGCTGTGAAATGTAAGCAATTTCTGGCTGCTGCCGGGTTCAATGCTTTAGTGAACACAGGGAGTACGCGCTGCGTATTTAAGTTATTTAGGTGGAAGTGCTGCGTCATACCGCGTTTTGCCAATTCGCGCTGGCAGCCTGCCAATGGTGGTCTCTTTGCGTTACAGCGGGTTCCGATGGTTTTGTCACTGGGTGGTGGCAAGTCCTTTCTTGTTGTATTTAAGCTGTAAGTTGATATTGCTGTTTACCGAATGAGAATAAAGAGTGAAGACCCCTGCTCCGGCCTCGTTCTTGCACTTAAAATAATGGTTCGCTTGGGTTCAATTCGTCGTAAAGGAGTACCGGTTCCAAAATCTACCTTTATCTTAACTTAAAAATGTAACATTCTCAAAGTTCAAATGGTACTGTAAGCAAACATTAAAAAAACCATTTTATATGAACAGCAGGAAGTAAAGGTGCAACGAGAGATTTTGAGGCACCAAGATATTGTGTCATACTAGGGAATTTCCTATTAGATTGACATCAATAGATCTCTTAAGTGTCTTTGGTACAGAAATATCTAAAGAGAGAAAAAGGGTGATTGACTGCTTATATTTCATATAAAAACATAGTGATTTCCGTATTTGCTCCTATGACAACATTAGAAATCTTACCATTTTTGACAAGAAACATTCTCAGGACTAATCCTTCAGATGGGATATGTGATGGAAGCTTTACATCAGGGACAAAATACAGGAATTTCACATTTTTATGGACATTGTTAGTTGTAATTATAGTTGCAACCTTTAAGAAATTCTTTAATATTCTTTCAGTGTGAGTTAAGTCCTTTGTTTGTCAACCCATCAATAGTTATGCCCGGGGAATTGATTCAATTTTTTTTTTTAATTGGTTTATTTTAAAAGGCTTTTTACATTTCAAAAAATTTTGCATTGATCTGATTTTTTTTTTAATTTCTTCATTTAAAAGTCATGGTTCTTCCTCTCACCTGATGAAAACTTTTCATGGTTCCCCCTCTTATCTACAAGTGTGAGTCAAAAAAAACCCTACATTCAGATAAAAAATAATTAAATAGGTAAGAAGCATTTTGCTCAACTGTTTAATTGGTTTATAAAGAGGATAACCGTTTCAGAAGAATAACGTTTATTTGGTGTCATTTGGGATTTGGAGTTACTGCCTATTTGCTGGAGCGACTTTAAAAATCCTCTGTGGCCGATTTAGCAAACAAAGAGGCTCGCTTACATAGGAGTAAGTGTGGTCCTTCAGCAGTGTGATTTGACTAAAAACATTTACACCCAAATATGTTATAATCATTTGAAGGAGGTGTCCAGAATAATTGAAGGATTATTAAAATAATATCCCGGGGAGAGTACAAACGAAAGTTGAGTGAGTGATAGTATGGTGCTCGGCCCAAGAACCTTGCAGTGACCTTGCGCAAGAGTCCACACAAAATATTTTGATGGTTTCTAGGCAAGAGTTGACATGAATCTAAATTGGATGCTTCCACGTTGGTCATCCTTGCGCATTTTGAGATAGGGTAGCGGGGTTAAATTAACAGGGGTACAATTTAAATGCTTCAAATGGGTTAAAAGGTGTAACGCGGACAAGGATAGCTCCGTCAGGTAAGTGCTGACTCCAGTGTATGCTTCATCCATGCGTTATAGGCGTGCGTTCGAGCCCTGTGAGGTTCAGCTGTCTTGTAATTCCTTGGACAGAAATTAACCGTTGGTTGTCTCGAGTTGTCCCATGCGAATTTGGGAAGCTGGTCCCGGGCTGCGATGGTCATCTCGATGTATGTTTGCTGATAGGGAAAGACGCTGACCCGCGGATAGCTGCATCCTTGAATATATGATGCTAAATGGTTATGGTATGCGTTGCGGCGGCCACAGTGATCAACGACCATTTGTGAAAGCGCTCGAGGCCAATAGCAATAAGGCGCTATATAACTCTCTGCTTATATAGTAGTATTATGTCTAGTCATGTTCATCTGGTCCTAGGATTAAAAAAGGTTATAGTTTGCTATATCTAGGGACCTTTACTTTCAAACACATCAAGTTCTAAAATGGTGTACAAGTCATCCTGGGGTCGGTAAACAATTTAGAATGACCAGATTCTTTCAAAATGGGCTCAAATTCTAATTCGTTTGATATTAATGTCCAAATATAGGTTACACACTTTGTTGGACATTTGTGTTAAATAAGGGGTAAATAGATGGAAGAGGTCCACAGGGTCTAATATGGGGTTAATCATTTAGTTCTCTGTTAGCTACCTTAGCAATGATTGACATGAGGACATGTTTTTATGTTTTAAATTCCATCGAAAAACAATTTGAAACCAATTTGAAAACAATCGAGCGTTGTATATATTTAATCCCATGATGACCTTGAACAAAGATTTGGCTGTAGTGTAAACCACATAAGGTTACAGGTATAGCAAACTCTACCTTTTGTAACCTTAGGGACCAAGAAAACATTTCTATACATATTTCCAATCCATATGAAACATTTACAAATGTTTACCTCTGTTAAATTACCCCCTTCCCGATTCACCAATGCTCCACATGATGCCAAAGTGGCATCATCCAGATTTGGAATCAGCAATTCAATGTGGCCTAGAAACCATAATACAATTGTGTGGACTGCTTGCGCAAAGTATATGGGTCGAGCACCGGACTCTGAAAAATGTTCAATGTACCAATAAGAAAGTCAAGATTAGATGGGTAGAGCACAGTTTACTTCGGTTTCAGCAAGATTCATGGTTTAACCTACAACGGAAACTTGGAAGCCGACACTGAAACCAAGAAGGTTTTGTATAATACGCTTGAAAAAAAAACAACGTCCGATATTGAACTTTTAAGTTTTAATTGAAATTATTTACAGAAAGAGAAAACGTCCGCTTTAGTTTTTCTCGCATTCATTGGACGATGGGTATGGCTGTATTTGTGCAAAATAATTGTCCCTGCGAACGAGTTCGGAACGGGGACTATAAATGAGCAGCCTCGATCGTCCGTCCGTGATAAAAAATGTTAAACCAATGATTGTATACGATTTATTGGAGAGTTTCGTAAGGGCAACCCTGATGTAACTTGGTGGATGGAAAAAGCCGGTTGATGGAAGTTCTCGACCTGATCAGATTTTGGGTGTAAAATATGTAATTAAGTATATATTGCATATTATGAAAATTTCCTGCAAGCATGTGTACAAGTTTTCTGGAGTCCGTAAGGCTTATAATGATGTACCATGGTGGAATGAAGCGGGTCGAAGAGTTCTCGACCGGATTAGATTTTGGGCGGATTTGGGGCAAGTGAGTATGCAAAGAGCTATTTAATTGCAAAAATCAACGTAATTGCATTGTTTTGACACTGTAATTGGATACTCCAAAATTCCTGCGCTGCTTGAAAGCTATCATGGGCCACATCTTGAAATTTGAAAGTACTGTTGGTGAGATATGCGGGCCAGCGGCTTGGATGAATGAAGCTAATTAAATATGCGTAATTGTTTATCTCTGAGAACGGTACGTAGGATAGGCACAATTCCTTCACTACATGAGCCCTATAGTATAAGGGTGTTGTTGGGAGGGGGTTTAGGTATGGTGGGGTATGGCAGGGTTGCGAGGGGGCGTTGTGTGCAGGTGTGGGAAGGGGTGGGTGTTGCGGCGGGGGTTGGAGGTTTGCGCGTGTTGGTGAGGGTTGGGGTGTTGGGGCGGGGGAGAGGGGTGAGGGGGGGGTAGGGTGTGCGGGGTGTTGTGGCGGGAGTGGCATGTTGCGGGCGGTGTTGGCGGAATGTTGGGAATGGGGGCTGTTACGGGGGTGTTTACGGGGTGTGGGGGCATTGAGGGGAGCGACGTTGGGTGGTGTGGTGGGGAGGGGGTTGGGGGTTGAGGGAGGTAGGTTAAAGGAAGGCGGTGGGGTGGGTCTATGCAGAGGGTTGGGGAAGGGGTGGCGTGTGGGAGTTGGTGGGTGTTGGGAATGTGGGGTGTTGGGGAATTGTGGGGGCGTAGGGAGGGGGTGGGTGGGGCGCGCTGGTGGGAGTTGGCGTGTTGGGATGGGTGGGGGGTTGGGGGAGGGGGTGTGGGGTTTTGCAGAGGGTGTTGGGGATGGGTGGGGTGTTGTGGAGTGTGGGAGGGGGTGGGGGGGTGTTTGTAGTTGCATTTATCGCATGTTAGTGATTGCGAATCGGCTGGGGACATATTACGCATTGCGTACATACGAGTTCGTGGGGTTACCGTAGAGATGTAAAACACACATTTTTGAGCAGTTCATATGTTTCATGAAACTGGACATTCGTATGGAAGCGATTTCCATAACTGACTCTTTATGATTGAACAAAGGTAATTTAATTGGTTGAAGATATTTTTAACTTATAATTATTTTGTTTCCACAATGGCCTTTGTTATTCAAACTGATATGTTTTGTGGAGAAGAAAAGGCGAACATCTGAAATTGATGTTGAATTGTCTTGCGTAATGTGTTATTATGTATACGTCGGGAGGTTGTCGTATCGCCCATTGTATGGTAAATCGGCGCCAAACAGAATTTTAGGTCTCTTCGCAAAATTGGCATAGTTTCTGAACCCAAGTCAGAAAGAAAAGAAACCAACATAAAAAGTTGATAGCCTGTTATTCTTGTAAACAACAAGCAACCAAAGCAAAAATGCCGTTTACCTATGAAGAAAAAACTTTCCTGAATGTAGGGTTTTTTTATTGACTCACTGTATAAATAAACCACAATATTGGATGCCTCTACCTCTATTGTTCCCTTAATGGCGAACTTCTCTTTTCTGTAGACGATTGAATGACGATGAGGACCCCAGAGCACATTCTGTTACGGCTGCAGTAAGTTTACAACTGACTTTGTTTTGAACAATCCTTATTATAGTAGATTCAACCCATATGTCACGTGTCTAGTACTTTTGTCAAGGTATGAGACAACGAATGAGGGGGCCAGGTGTTACAATGAATAGATAGGAACCACAATTAAAAGTCCACGGCTATTTGAAACATGCAGACTTACAGCAGAGAAAAATCCATTCCTGTGCTCAATGAAAGCATTGAATCAATGTAAGCATTTATAGCTAAATTAACTTCCAAACTTCTGACTAATCGCACTTGCTTCAGTTATATAACAAGTGAGTTGAATGTTACTCAATTTTGGGCATTGCATTTTGATACCAAGGAATACGACGGTCTTTGAACTCTCTATGTAAAGATGGTTTTAACATAAAAGGACGGCCAGATTATCTTATTTTGTTTTCCGACACAGGTGAAATCGGGCCACATATTCTGCCTCCTCTCCCCACTATTTGACACTGTCCAAACTTTTGCCTCTGGGTGACACGACGGGTTGAATCTACTATTATCCAAAAATCACTGTCAGCTCTTTGTTCCGGTCTGGTTTTGAATTGAACTTACACTTGCACATCTTTCTGAATTTTAGGTGTTTCTTGGAATAAATCAGACCGCAATCATCCGTACCCTCCTGGAGATGTTGGAACTTGATTCATGCGAGTATGTCAGACTACAAGTGATCCGTACATTTTGCAACACTATGCCTGACCATATCAAAATTAGAGGGCTCTGAGCAGAAAGAGAAAGAGCAGAGGACCACTTGCACGGTGAGGTTAGGCGTGAGTCTAAGGAGAGGACCATTTGTGACAGATACGGGCTATAGGGTGGTATGCTGAGATCGTAGCTGATGGAGAGAGAAACATGCATGTACACACAATGCCCTTCCGACACACACGACACACCCAACCAACACAACCAACCAACCAACCACACACATACACTCTCGGAACAAGCACTATGATTTACAGGCAACACCCAAACTTCACTAGTTAACTACTCAACCTGTTGACTGTACTACTACCCTAAACCGGACCCTGTTTTTTTTAAGTTCTTTGGAGATATTGAAAGAAAGGGATAGTTGTTTTATCATGTACTTCAATCCGGCTATTTTTGGTACTTTTGTATATTTTTGGGGGTGGAATTCTAGTTCAAATTCAAAATTCACACAATGAACCTCATGGTTGGTTTGCCTTTATTGTAATAAAAAAATTACTATTTCAATTTTCTATCTTGATGTTTTCCACAGGGCGGTCAGAAAAAGGCCCTGAGATTTTAAGTGGACGAAGGACCGCAATGGGAATGAGAAGTCCAGCAACACAACTAGTGATTGTCCTAGATCTTACAGGTGCAACGAGAGTTTTGAGGCACCCAAATTTGTGTCCACAATAGTAAATTCATATAGAATAGATGCCCCACAAATTTCTTCTCTTGTATTTTGGCCTCAAAATGTCTTAAAAGAGAAAAATTGTGATGTCTGAGTTCTTTATATTGTCATATAAAACATAGACGTGATTTTTGTATTTGCTCCTATAACGACATTAGAAATTTCCACAATTTTGTACAAAGACACATATCTCAGCTTAATCCTTTTTAGATGGGATATTTTGATGAAGCTTTACATCAGGGCAAAATCAGTAATTTCGATTCTTTAGGGACACCTGATTATGTGAAATCCTCGTTGCACCTTTAACCAAGTACTTGGCAATTGTTAATATCATCCTGGCAGGGCCATTCCATATATTTAATTCCAGACAAGCATGGCAATTTTGCTCAGCATATGCCTCTTTGTGGATATCAACATGTTGTTCTCTGGATGTCTAAAATGCTGCTGGACATCACCAAAAAAAATGATCAGTATTGCCAACGTATATTCCCCAAAGTGGTTGTCCAGCAGCTGCGTCAAGACGAGGTACATGGGGGTAGGGAACAGCCAACCTAACAGCTACCTGGTAATGCAAAATGCATCATCTTCCGGGTGCTAGTCTTTTCAAAGACTTACCGTAGGAGGTCGCTCTTACGCATATTGAACAGTTACACACAGACTTGACTAAAGACTAGCCTGTTCACGCATATTGCAATTACACTGTTTTTGCAGCGGAGTTAATCCCCTAACCTCTCAGGCTTTGACGGTCAATATTTGGTCCTAAAATTATCTAATTTCCTCCCAGAAGTGAGAGGGGAATACACTAGCGACCGATACTCCCTCGCGCCGACCTTTTGCACAAATGTCTCAATTTGGCACCCGCCAAAACCTCTATACCACACTAAACATTTTGCTACCGCGAAAATAGTCCACCGATAGCGCGCACTATTATTCGGGCAACTCACCGCCCAGGCGCTTTGAGTTTGTCCTTATCCTCCCAACCCAAATTGTTTCACTCCAAATGTGTGTAACAACAACACCTTCCCAGACCACCTTGTGGGTGGAAAAAACATTGTGGGATGGTCGTAGGTCCCCCCGGAGGGGGTAGTTACGATCGCTAGTGTATCCCCCTCTCACTTCGGAGAGGGAATACACTTGTGCTCCTCAGAAGCTAACCCTCCGCGACCTTACTTTTGCACATATCCCCACTGGTAGTCCTCCAGTCGTGGAAGAAGGTACGGGGGGGTTAGTCCACCAGCCGCTAGCAATATCCCTGTCCTCGCACCGAGATACTTACCTACAACTCTTGATTGTGCTCACTTCTACTGGCACCACAGTGCTGCAGTAGCAAACATCCCCTCTCCGCAAAAGAACTCTCGAAGTAATCTCTGAACGTGGTTGCGACTCCAACCTATAGTATCCAAGATATCCTGGATTGAGGAGTCTCTTGTTAAAATGCCCCAGGAGGAGGCGTGCTTCCACGTACATCTGGACCTAAGCCCAAGAAGCCCGACCAACCGATTCGTGCTGTGTTCGTTGTGGCGCTTCGATGGTCGAGTACCAGCGGCTAACTGTGGTTTCTCGCTGCCCGACCATATGGAGGGGCCGT
>JAMKCH010028805.1:0-17874 GCA_023653785.1 Ophioderma brevispina | reverse complement strand
TATCATAATTGCTTTGAGATCTACCTCTGAACAAGATGTACATCTGGACACTAAAATTTCTGAAGGCGAAAGCAAGCAAAATGAGCTTGTGCAGCTCCTTCAGCAAGGACTGTAAACGATTAAATGTGTCCCAGCTTTGCATAGCAATGCCAGGTCCAAATCTGATAGTGAATCCAAATTCCAAAGCTCACTTCCTTCAGGATCACAAAATGTGGAAAAACCAATGAAATTCAACAGTGCAGTTAGCGCCGAATTTAAACAAGAGGTACATCAGAACATTGAAAGTAGCGATGCAGGTACCAAACAATATCATCAGGTGTCTACATTTTCTCTACCTCAATTTTTTTTTTTTTTTTTTTTATATCCAACTCATTGAGTACCACGAAAAACCCTTCGCACAAACTCCTTTACATACACAAACTCAAAGCAACAAACTAACAACTGTCACCCCTGCGAAGGGTATTCAGGAATTACTCCAAAATTTCTGAAGGCGAAAGCAAGCAAAATGAGCTTGTGCAGCTCCTTCAGCAAGGACTGCAAACGATTAAATGTGTCCCAGCTTTGCATAGCAATGCCAGGTCCAAATCTGATAGTGAATCCATCAAATTCCAAAGCTCACTTCCTTCAGGATCACAAAATGTGGAAAAACCAATGAAATTCAACAGTGCAGTAAGCTCCGAATTTAAACAAGAGGTACATCAGAACATTGAAAGTAGCGATGCAGGTACCAAACAATATCATCAGGTGTCTACATTTTCTCTACCTCAAGCTGGTAAAGAATCCTTTCAGTGTACATATTGTTCAGAATGCTTCTCAATTCTGGAGTCACTGGCATTGCATGCCAGATCTCATAAAGAATATAAATCACTAACATGCCCCGAGTACAGTTGTAATTGTTATTTTGTAACACCATATCATTTAAGCATCCACTCTAAAACCCATGTAGCAAGTAATAAAAAGCCCCATCGATGCAATATCTGTAAAAGGCGTTATAGCACTGAACGCACATTGACAAAACACATGAAAATTCACACAACTGAAAAACCCTTTTGATGCACACAATGTGAAATGTGCTTCTCTATTAGAAGTGATTTAAGACGGCACTCACAAAGTCATCCAAGTAGTGACCCACACAAATGCTAAAATTCACAGTAACTATACGCGATTTTTGTGTGATGTATGTGGTAAGGGCTTTAGCCATAGATCAAGTTTGATTATTCATTCTCGAACTCATAGAGGAGAAAAACCATTTAAATGCAATGAGTGTGGACTGTGTTTCTCCATGAAAGCAGGTCGGGTCCGCCATACTTATAAAGTACATGATGCAAGGGGAAACCAGGAGGAGAAACATCAGTGTGATGTGTGTGGCAAGTGCTTTAAGATGAAAGCCAAATTGAGGGAGCATCAAAGGATTCATACCAGTAAAAATCTTCGCCAGTGCATGCAATGTGGAATGCAATTTGTTAATAAACAAAAAGTGGATGCACATCTTAAAAAACACACGGGTGAAAGACCTTTTCTGTGCCTTCAATGTGGAAAATCTTACATCCATAAAGCTGCTTTAACCACACACCTCAGGATTCACTCTGGGGAAAAACCTTTCCTATGTAGCCAGTGTGGAAAAAGGTTCCATGACAAATCAATTCTGGTAAGACACATCAGATCTCACTCAAATTATAAACCTTTCCCGTGTATGCACTGTGGAAAGTGCTTTCGAGAGAAATCACATTTAAACGTTCATGAGAAAACTCATGGTGGAAAAAAGACGCATCAATGTAAAATATGCAAAAGGTGGTTCACCTATGGGCAACATTTGCGTGCACATATGAAAAAACACAGGATAGTGAAATACTCGTAATCCCTGACTGCAACTCTGTTAAATGAGCTTTTGTGTCGCTTGTCTTAAGGCAGGAAGACACATAGGGATCACTTTGTCTAGACCCTGCATGATTTTTTTTAGGAGAGGTGCAATTTTTTTCCAAAGGAGAGGGCGAATTTGGTAAAAGTGAACTGTTTTACATAAATTTTAAATCTTTTTTTTTTTGACAAACGAGCATAAGTCTATTTTCTCGCCCTTTTTAGCTGTTTGTAAGGTCTTTTGGGAATTAGGGGTGTCCACCCCTGCCCCCCCTAGAAGTAGCTAGCTGCATGCTTTAAGTCCAAACCAGTAGGTGAGGACACCAAGTCTATGTGAGCAGAGTTTGTCTGGCATAGGTTTTCGAAGCGGGCGTGTTTTAAGTTTAAAAACACGCACATAGGCCTAAGTGTTGAGTAGTTTTAACATACTCAGTATAGGTCTTTTTTGGAAGTATGGGATGGTTCTGAATATTCTAAGTATTGAATTTCAATTGTATAAGACCAAGTTAAGATTTTGTAACCAATGGATAATATTCTAGCCCTGGAGCTAGCACACATTTGTAACACATCTCAAGTACAAAAGGTTTGAGTGATTAAATATGTTGACAGACTGACCGGAACCCCTGAAACGTGATTCTTAAGTGCCGCAAGTGGTGCCTTTTTTTTTTTTTTTTTTTTCAAACTATACCTTTTCTGAATCCTTATGGTTAGACACATAACATGGTGTGCTTTTCAACATGATTGGATCAATTTACAAATTTGACCCCTGTACAAACTTTGTTTTGGCCCCCTCTCCTTAAGGCACCACTTGCGGCACTTAAGAATCACGTTTCAGGGGTTCCTGTCAGTCTGTCAACATATTTAATCACTCAAACCTTTTGTACTTGAGATGTGTTACAAATGTGTGCTAGCTCCTGGGTTATTCCATTAACCTGGCTGCGAAGCACTCACCCGCATCGTATGTATACAAAACGGGCAGAACACCATGATGATCTGCCAGTGGAAGCTAGCACATCCATTGGCAATCGCTCCGTCCAATCAACCGACCACTCCAGCGCAGCAACGATTTCTCAATAATATCGCGTTTGTTCCAGTCAAACTGCATCACCAAGACGAACCAATTGCTATCAACAGAATGATAAGCAAAGCTAAAACTGCCAGACAAATCATCGATCACTTATATACATGCGCCTATTGCGATCAAGGTATACAATGTCCCATGTTCACGATCTCAAACTGAATGCCCAGAACAAACACTTCGCCAACAACACTTCACCATCTAAAACCAGAACAACCTGTAAGTCGACAAATAACCACTAGCGATCAACAATCCTCAAAAACACAAACACTACCCAATCCCAAGTAACTCCAACATTACAAATAACAAGCCACACCACTAAATAATACAATCAAGGGTAAACCAGTAACTTTTTTAAGTAGCCTTTTATAATCCAGGGGTCAAGCAATAGGGGTTGCAATGACCCGGTGTAGAAGTAACCATTGTCCTCGTACTCATAGTCCGGGAACAATGGTGAACATGGGCAATCGATTCAGGTGACCTTACGCAACATTAGTTTTTCACACTTATTCCGTTATCGTCGAGGGAGCCCCTGACATGGGTGCTCCACCGACTATATCTGCTTTCACCCAAAAACCGGCTCCCATGGACAAACCATGAAACCTGAAACCACTGCATCATTTGGTCTACGGGCCAGAACTGAATGAACACAAAGCTGGCTGTTCATGGATAAGGGTCAAAGTGAGACCCGCAGCTGATGGACTCGCGAAAGAGGCCCCGAGTACTTCACAAAAGATTATAGGAATTCGTTTCAAAGAGAAGGAGATTTAAGTCCCAAGTAAGGGCAGTAGTGGACCATTATGAAGTTATGTATGTGTCTAGAAGCTTTTCTCGAAGAAATAAATGTTTGTATAAGTAGGTAAGGGAGTTTCCTCCTATACAAGGTGATGATGTACCCAAGTAATATTTAATTGTTCATAGTTTTGAAGCACTGGTATACATGACCAAGAAAGTGTTGTTCGGGTTCATATTTGTGAACATTGAGCTAAAATAGGTTCTTACTTCACAACACCCGTTACTAGAAACCCAAGATAAGGTTTCTCCCAGCTTTAAAGGGTTTAGGAATAAAAGCAATAGCATGCCATACATTTAAGTGTCAAGTTATAAACAAGAATTTTCCAAGTTTAGGAAAATTTCTCTCTCTCACTCCAAGCAGAGATCAAGATAGAGTCATGGCGATGTCCCGCTTGGTGCAGGTACATTCTGTGCCCCTCATTTATTTTTACGAGCATAAGTCTATTTTCTCGCCCTTTTTAGCTGTTTGTAAGGTCTTTTGGGAATTGGGGTTTTCCACCCCTGCCCCCCCCCACTGTTACAGTCCTGAATTTAATTTGTTGTTGTCGGCTGATGATGAATTTGTCATAGGTGTAAACATGGGATTTTTATTTTGTTGATGGGGTCAAAAGGTCATGTGAGGCCAAGTTATAGTTAAGCTGAAATGTGAAATTGGACTCAATTGAAAATTAGAATTTCAATTGGACCCAACTGGTTTATTGATATTAACACTCGGAAACCCCCACAAGCTTTTTGAAAGTCTCATTTATGATATGACAAAACCTGAATAAAACAAAAATTACGCTGGCGACACACTTTTGACACTAACGACATTCGTTAAAATTTTTACGAAAAGTCATTTTGCGGGCAAATTGTTTTTTATGAAAATCCGATTTTCCACGTCGTCAATGGAGAATGGGCCTAGAGAGGCGCTATAACTACAAACATGACCATTTCTAGGCCTATATGGCAAGAATTCCCGCAATGGATTGGTCCTGATTTTTGCAGAGATGATCGCTCTTGCATGTCCCTACTTATATCAATTGTCAAAATTGTGTCGCCAACTGCTTAAAATTGTGCTAAAAATAGAGACAATTTTGTATGGGGTCAAACGCTGTGGGCCTCAGTTGTTTATATGCAGTCAAAGGTCATATGAAAGTCTATACCCCCTGCGGGTTCGGGGTAAGAATTGGCCCGATGGTTTTTCCCCTGCATGTCGTAAGAGGCGACTAAAAGGGGCCCCTGCGGGTTCGGGGTGATAGAATTGACCCCTGCTGTGTTTCCCTGCATGTTCGCCAATAGCCTGACTCTAGCTCCAAATGATATTGGTTGAACTTTTGTATAGGCCGTGAATCTGTTTTTAGATCATCTGAGATTGGTTTTTTTTAATTAATGACTTGATATATGTAAATAGTAGTTTTTGTGTTTTTTGTTTTGTTTTGTTTTTTTATTGTTAGATTTTATGATCATTCTATCAACCCATTTAATTTCTGTGTTTATGAAGCCTAAACATAACACAGGGTTAGGCACCGGACATTTGTTCATGGCCGCCATATTGGATTTTTAACTAAAAGGCTTTTTTTAAACCAAGGGACACTTTTTATCTTCAATTGTTTAAGTCTATAAAGTAATTTTTTATAGAATGATCTTTCTATAGCACACTGTTAACATTGCAATGCTCAACATAGTTATCTTTGTCTGACCATCTTGTAACTACCTCATATACAGCATACTTCATGGCCGCCATATTGGATTTGTTCAACTGCTTTCAGTCCAATTCCCAGATTTGCTGCTTTTAATCAAGGGCCAATTTTGTCTTCAATTTCGAAGTTTCTAAGCAATTATTATACAATTACTTTTCATATAAGACTGTTTAATTGCATGGCTTTCTCGACTTAATTATCTTTTCTGTCGATACTGATACAAATGGGTGACCCGTCTATGTCACCACACTGTGTACATGGGTTTTTTTTAATCATGGAGGTTTAAAGCTTGATACCCCCCTAACCTAGATTTTGGGTATGGGGATGTTGTTTTTGTATTTATCGTTTAAATTCCCTGCGGGTTCGGGGTTAAGAAGTGGGCCCGAATGTGTTTCCCTCCCTGCATGTCCCCCCCCCCCCCCCCCCCCCCCCCCCCCCCCCCGTAAAAGGTGACTAAAAGGGACATCTTGTTTGCCGTGAGATGCGACTCGTGTCGGAAGGAGGAAGAGTGATCCTGGGCATTTGATGTATGCTGTGCTGCGGTGGCAGTGGAAGGTCAACAACACTGCTTTGTTTGGCCTCAAATTCTCTCCTATACGAGAGGTTGTTTAGTCCCTGGATTCAACCAACGGCTGGTGGCGTCCGTGCCTCTAGACTCATTTTGCTGATTATTGCTTATTGGAGACATATTGGGTACTTATGTACCCTTTGTTACGTAATTGCCTTCCTGGGCCTTTATGCAGGCGGCTGCTTAACAGGTCAATTGAGGGGACGACTTTTTTTTTTTCTTTTTTTTTGTTTCCTTGAGGTATATCTCCGGGGAATCCTTGGCATACGTAGTATTGATTGCCACTTACATGTATGGGTGTCCACCTGTTGGGTCTCCGTGGTGGGTGGGGGAGCCTCTGGCATGAATAATCTCATACTTTTCATTAGAATTCTCAACAACAAACCTTGACAAATAATCCTGTTAACTAAGAGATTGTGATCCGGTTCCTGTAGTTGATGATTATTGGTCCCCTCACTGTTTAGTGATTTGAATGCATTGAGAAACAACCCTATCAAAAATCTTTCCCTTTTGCTGTAAGCAGGGTATTGAAGGCTTTGCTGGCAATGTGAGAATATTAAGAAACTCAGGTCTGGGGATATTTTGTTGGAGGTCGACCGGAGATTCAGTCGATAACCTCAACTGACCTACCATGCGTGCCCAAGTTCCAGTTAGAGTTACTCCTCATAGAACTCCTAACTCTAAGAAGGGTGTTTATTAAATGCCATTGACATTAAGAATTGTTCTGATGATAAATTTTGAGTGGGTGTTGGCATCTCAAAATGTCACCCATATTCGAGATTAGGATGAACAAAGAGATGGAAAAATCAGTACGGGTCCGTTTATAGTTACCTTCAATGCGCTAACTTTACCCAAGTCGGTAAAAGTGGGTACTTCAGGTGCAAGTAGAGATTAACATCCCTAGCCCTACAGATGTTTTTAAACATGTCAACGTTTTGGCCACTTTAAGACATTGTAGAAGGTAGAAGTTTGTGAAAAGTTGGCAGATGGCCAAAATGATCCAAATTGTAAGGAACCTGATAAATGTGTGAATTGCAGTGGTAATCACTCGGCAAATTCAGACCGTCCGAAATGTAGAAGAAAAGAACTCAAAAATCAAAGTGACAGGTAACATGACTTATAAAAAGGCCAGAATACTTTTCGTTCATCAGGTTACCCGATCAAAAGATTATGCTAATGTTGTGAAAAGTGGGCAAAAATCATTACTTCTAAGACAATCTTTTCCCAAACCAATCTTGTTTGGCCATGATTTTGCCCGTCCTCAAACATTATTTATAAATTGTAAGGAAAAAGACAATTGATAAGAATATTGCAACTAAGATGACTTTTGCCTAGTAATCTCGTAGTCTTTCTAGAGAACCTGTAAAGAACAATCAGTTCATCTAAAGGTGATCAGTCTGTTCAGGCATCTACTAGACTCCGAAGTAGATCGCAAGAAAAGAAATGAGACTACAAATACAAACTGGAGGAACTGAGACAGGTCAACCTAGATCTCTCACGCTAAGAAATTAAGGTAATCCAAACATTAAAACCACCTAATTGCTACTCGTCCAAGAACTCAGTAGTCAAACATTCCTCAATCATTAAGAATTTCAAAGGTTCAACGGATCCTATTCACTTTAATAACAAGTTTGATGCACTTTTGTCAGGTGATGAGGAGGGCATGGACTTTTTTTGTCCCTGAAACGCCTGAACATTCAGTATAGTAGGAAGAGGTCCCTCTCACTCTGTTAAAAAGTGACACTTTCTATAAATGTGCAATTCGCAATGGCATTGCAGAGGGCTTGCCCAATTTTTGAAGAAGTTAACATGCCTTATAACTGACCATAACCCATCTATTTTTGTCTCAAGAAACTCGTCGTAAAGACAGTGATTCTAAAAAGTTTGTGTTAGGGTACGATTCTTTATAACAAAACCGCTGTATCCCCAGTGGAATAATAGAGCTAATTGGAGGGTCATCTATATTGATTAAGAGTGGAGTTCCCTCATTTCTGTCACACTTAATACCAATCTGGAAAGCATTTTGCTGTTAAAGTTACTCTTCACACCGCACTACTGGTTTGTTCTGCGTACATTCATCCTCAATATAAATTAGGTTTAGATAAATGCTGAATTGGTTTGGTCACTTTCTCTTCTCCTTCTCCCTTCCTTTTTGGTAGTGACTTCAATGCCCATAGTGGACTTTGGGGTTGCAAGGATTCCAATCGGTGGGTGTCATTTGAAGAATATTATTTGGAGAAATCAGTTTCTTGTATTTTGAATGATGAGGTTCTATTACTTACATTCAATACTGCGACTGAACTCCATCAGCTATTGATTTATCAATTTGTTCCCCTACTTTTTTATGGACTTTCTTGTGGGGATTTTCATGATGATCAGTGTGTAGTGTCATTTTCCAATCTTATAGATATTAATAGGCCAATGCCTGAAGAGCGAGTTCCTAATGGCAACTTCATAAGGCCAACTGGCCAGAGTTTACGATAGCTGTTTTTAGCTTATTAATAGTCAAGCTTTTTGTTAACATTGGAAGATCCTCTTTCTTCATTCACTGACATTTTGATTGATATAGCCAATAAGTCAATTCCCAAGTCGTCTCTCAAATTTATAGTAAACACAAAGCCAATGGTTTAATGATGAAGATCAAGTCGCTATTGTCGTTGCAAAAGTGCGTTACATGTTTTTAAAATCGACCAACAAGAACACCTTAGAAATATCAAAGAAGCCCTGCTAAGGCTCGTCGCATTATTAAAAATGTAAACGTGAGTCGTGGAGGCAATATGTATCCAGTTAAATTCTAGAACTCCTGTAAAAAAGCTTGGGATATGGTTAGGAAAATTAGTGGGAAACAGTTGAATAATAACACTTTCTCGTGATAAATCTGAAGGGTATAATGTACAGAAGCTCAAGATATTGCCATTTATTGGCAGATGATTTTGAACACATTCTTCAAGCAATCATTTATACTGCAGACCGTTCAAAGATTTAAAAATCCTGCTGAAAAACAGAACTTCATTTTCAGCCAAAATGCAGAGGAGTATCATAGTCCATTTAAGCATGGTTAGAGCTTAATGACTCTCGGAGTAAATGTCATGTACTGCTACGGAACCGATGACTATTACATTAACCACTTTTCTTAAAGCATCTCCATCCCCCCACAAGACTCCCCTTCTTGTATTGCTGATATTTTTAATATATTGGGAGTCTGGGATGTTCCCAAATGTATTGGCGTGAAGCTACAATTATTCATGTTCCGAAGACAGGGAAGATGCTAAAAAGGCAAACAATTGTCGTCCAATATCTCTTACCGAGCTTTTTGGGGTTTTTTTTTTTTAATTAATAATTTTACAGTTTCAACATATTGTGGACGATGATTAATTCTCGTCTTGTTTGGTTCTTGTGGAAAGTAATGGATTAATATCTACGTGTCAAAGTGGTTTCCGGCTGGCGTAGTACTATTGACCAACTTATTCCCGCGTCTGAATCCTTTTTAATTTCGTGATGGTTTTTGTTAGATGACAAATCATGTTGTTCGGTATTCTTTGATCTAGAGAGGCCTATGATACTACTTGGAAATATGGTAATTTTTGAAGGATTTTCATGATTTACGGACTTAGAGGTAAAATGCCTTTGTTTTTTTAGGAATGTTTTTGACAGAATTCGGTTTTAGGGTTCGTTTGGGACCAGTCTTATCAGAAATACATAATCAAGACTGGGTGTTCCACAGGGTAGTATTCTCGCTGTTACTCTATTTCTTTTGAAAATTAATAGTATTAGCCAGAGTGGTCAATGCAGGAATGGAGAGGTCCTTGTTTGTAGATGATTTCTCCTTTCCTATTCTTCATCAAATAATGGCTTCTATAGAAAGACAAATGCAATTGCCTGAATAAAGTCAACAGTGGGCAGATGAAAATGGATTCCGTTTCTCTAACTCTAAAACTGTTTGTATGCATTTTTGCAACCAAAAGAATCGTCATCTTGACCCAGAACTAAAATGAATGGTTCTCCTATTCCTGTCGTTCTCAGAATAAATTCTAGGCTAATATGTGATTAGTAAATGGAATTTCAAGGCTCATATTGACTATTTGAGGTATAGAGATGGAAAAAAAGATAGGATGAAGGATTCTGAAGGGGAGTGGGAAAAGAGGGAAGGGGGTGGGTTGGCTGATTCGCTCTGTTTGCTTCGCCTTATAATCGCTTGTGAGATCAAAATTGGATTATTGGGTTGTTATTGTTTATAGTTCTGCTAGTAAAGGTCATATTTGAAAAAAGCTTGAACCTAGTCAGAATCAAGGTCTTCGGCTATGATTGGGTGCTTTTCGTACCTCTCCTATGCAACGCTTATATGTCACACGAAGATAATGAACCTCCATTACATTCTAAGGTGGGAAAAATTAGCTCTTCAATATGCTTTAAAAACTAAAAGTAAATTTTGCTGATATCCCAACAAGGAGCACCTTTTCGGCCCTAAATTTACCAATTTCTATACTAGTAAAACCTAAATGCTATTCCATCTTTTGGGATCCGTATAAAGAGGGTTTTTACAGGTGTGTCCAAATGCTGATAACATGGCTTCATTTGATTTTCCTATTCGTCCTCCTTGGACAAATGTTGATGATATTGACTAACTTTATGTCAATATAAGAAGGGTCAAACTGATGATCTGTTTTTCAAGCTAAATTTGATGATCTTAGACATAAATATCAATTCACATCGAGCTATATACAGGGAAATTGGGTCTAAGATTTTGGAAAGGGCTGCTGCAACTGTGTTTTAAGTCGCTGATCAACGTCCAGATTAGGTTACCTGATAATGACTTCTATTTTCACTGATGAATTGAAGGACACTTAAGTTGGCCTTAGAATATAGTTATGGGCGGTTTGGTGATGGTTTAAGATTTGTTGGCTTTTTGATACAATTGGAATTTGGGGTCTTAAAATGTAGGGTAATGTCCCCAGGAATCCAAATCAAAATTGTTACCATTTTGTATCCCTTCCGTTTTGGCGGCCATCTTGGTTTTTCAAAAATGGCTGCCAATTTTCAAAATATTTTGCTCATATCTGGACTTTGGCAACACAGAAGGCCTCAAATGGTGGCAATACCCATGTTGTGATATCAAGGAACACAAATATCCCATTCAGAAAGTCGCAGAGTGTTTCCTTTCGGCGGACTTTTCAAAATGGCCGCTCATTTTAACATATTTTGCTCTCTATCTGCCACTCTGATCAACATAGGAGGCTCAAGCCGGTGGCAAAACCCATGTTTGTGATGTTCAGGAAGCAAAATATACATCCAAAAAATTCACGATTGCTTTCCTTAGGCGGCCATCTTGAATTTCACAAATGGCAGCCATTTAACATATACTTCGCCCAATACCTGGACTTTGAGCAAACATGGAAGCTCCAATTGGTGGACAATACCCATGTTTGTGATGTCAAGAAAACACATAATATTACATCCAGAAAGTTGCAGTGTTCCTTTGCGGCCATCTTGAATTTCAAAATGGCTTGCCACTTTTTACGTATAACTTTCGATCAATATATCTGGATTCTGGGCAACATAAGGAATGCTCCATTGGTGGCAATACTAATGTTGTGATGTTAAGGAAAATATATATTGCATCCGAGAGTCTTCACAAGATTGTTTCCTTCTGACAGCCATCCTTAATTTCAAAATGGCCACTATTTTGACATACTGTTACTTCGCCAGATATTCTGGCCTTATGAGAAAAATAGCTCAAATGCTCCTTAATAATCGATAACATCCTACTGCACCGACACTAAAAATCATGGAATCCTAGGGAAGCCATAGCTCTGTGTGTTTTAATAAGTTTGGATATAAGGTTTCAATGTTATTGACTGACATATGGTTACAGTGCAATGTCACGTATGAAACCACAATATCAATCTATCTAGCGGTCACAGCCGAGATGCTGTTCACCATGTTAGCGCCAAATGTCCCTGTCCGTAATTAAAGTTGGGGGATGGGAAGATGGATCCGGCCTGATGTCTTGGACTACTTGATCAATCCCCGATAAACAGTGACCGGCAAATCGTGCTGGCGTGGGCGACAGAAGATGATATTGGAGGGATATCGCCCCTATCTGTGCTTTAGTATGTGCTCACGCCGCAAGGATATGTTTGCACCCTCATAAGAAGCTTGGTGCCTCCAGTTATCCCGTAGCTCTTCTTCATTGTCCGGGTCTCAGATCCATATAACACGATACTCTCTTCACAGGCTCCTAAGAACTTCAGCTGTGAATTGGAGATACCAGATTGCCATTAGATGGTGTAGGTTATTGCAGGCATTCCAAGCTTGTTCTTTGCGTGACATGAAGTCTTCTGTGATGTCGGCAAAACATAGGAACCCAGGTACTTGAAGTCGCTGACCTCTTTGATTTGTGGGTACCGTCTGGTAGTGAGATAGATGATGATTATCTTCCTCATGGGGTCATATATTCCGTCTTCTTGGCATTTAAGATGTAGGCCGACTTTGTCTGCAGCTTCTCAAGTAATGTTAGTAGATCTTGTGCACACATATCAGATCGGCTGTTATAGCTACATCATCGGCATATTCAAGGTCTGTGGGATGCTGCCTTTGGTGACGTTAGAACGCTGGGTTTCCCGCCATGGCGAGTCCCTTGTCGTTCTGATGGCAAAAAGACGGTCTGAGGATGTAATCAAACCCGCTTACAAAGAGATTAGAGAAGCAGCAAGAGTATCTCCTTGGAGGATTCCAGTGTGGTTATGGAACTCCTTGGGGTGCCTATTTCCCTGGTCTGCATTAAAGCTAGAGGGTTATATAATGATGGCAATGCTTTGGACAGTTTGTCAGGACACCATAGTTAGTAAGAATATGCAGCATTAACATCTCTGTTAACAATGTCAGAGCCGTTGGAACAAAAATGTGTCTAAAACCCACAAAATTGGAATCTTATTTTCTCTTGGAAATTCTAAACTCTCTTGAACTTCTGAGGCAAGTATCTGAGGTAGTTTTGATATGCCTTTACAAAAAACCATTCTGGTTCGTCTGAGAATGGATCTATGTGAGAAGAAGAAACGATTTCTGTTGAGCAGCACTGAATGTTGTAGATCTTGAGAGGCCGTGGTGACAGCGTGATTCTCTGTAGTTTTGGGGTTGTTGGAGGTAACTTTCTTTGGTAGAGGATTGATGAACGATTGTTAATATAAAAGGCAGGCTGGTTTGTTGCCATGAGATGTTGTTACAAAATTCCAAAATTTGATCATGAAGAGTGGATTCTTCCAAATTACTGCAGGAATGTTGTCGGGACCAGGCGTCTTGATGTTGTTTAGTTTCTTCAGGCGACCTCGATAGTTGAAAAGATCCAGTCCTGGAGGAAAAGGGCATTCTGCTAATTGTGATTGAAGAAAGGTTCATCAGGTTAGTGTTATTCTGAACTGGGTTTGCCAAGTAGAGAAACTAAAAGTGCTGAAACAATGTGTCGAGACACGTCATGTTTCACTTTGAATCTACAGGTGGGGTAGCTTTCTTATCAGTCAGCTCCCTCGATCATGGCCTCCCAGGCAGCAGCATGCTTGTATTTAAGAGTAGGGTGTCGTTAAGTGCTTCAGCCTTTGACTTAACATGCTCCTCAAGCACCACGGTGAAAGCATCAAGGTTATGCTTTGGAGCTTCTGTGGATAATACGGTGCTTTGTGGCTAGACTACAGTTTTTCTCTGGCTTTGATGACTTTGTTCATTTGAGGCAAGGCAGTAGTCTTCTTCTTTATTCTAGGTAGCATCTTCCAGTGCAATTTCTTTGTTGGGCTGGAAGTGACGGCTTCATAATTCTATACTGTGCTGGGGTTCTAATCTTCAAGCTCATCAACAACAAGAGTGTGAACTGTTAATCTGTTTGTACTTGCTGCAGTATAATGCGTCGCAGAGCTTTGTATCTCCCACTATCTTTCTGCAGTCAGTTGTTTTCATGGGATCTCTGTGAGGGGGTTTACTTCTGACGGCAACTATCCTGCTACTGCAAGAGACAATTCTATGATTAGACTAACAGCTTCAAAAGTGTGGGTAGGCCTCTTAAGTATTAATGCTGTTAATCCTGGGACCAGAATGTAGTCCAGCTGGACAGGTCCTCCATTTCGGCGACGGTAGGCCTGTATCCACAGTATACTGCTTGATTTTGGTTTTTGTTGCCAGTGGCAATAAGTTTCAGTTTCAAGTTAATTTATTCAGCATAACATATCGAACGTGACAAAAAATGCTAATACAGTTATATTATATAATTAATCACATAATGAATCAATTGTAAACACTGTAATAAGATGACACTGTGGACGGATATGATATGCTGGACCAGTAATGGACAACCCGATTAGGGAGTATTAGGTCAATGAGCCCAATAACCGAAACCCTGCACCCCCCCCCCCCGGGATTTGGAGACCACTATTTTGGATGGAAAACCTTATACATATAGCTATCAAAATGTCAGGTTTCTGCAAAAAATCCCTATCCTGGGTTAAGAGTGAGGGCGCTTTTTTCAAAATGGCGGCCCCAATATTCACTTAATGCCCTTTTTTGACATATTTCTTAAATGTTTTCATCCACATTCTTGAAACTCATGTGACTATTAGTCGCACCAAAACACACCAAGGGAAATAGTTGAACACCTTTGGATTGCTGCTTAACCTGCTCTCTAGAGGGCGGTCATCTATTTTCAAAATGGCCACCAAAACAAGAAACACCGTTGTGTATTTACACAGTTAATGCGTATTTAAAGGCAAAATGCCGGTGCTGTCACCTAATTATATCCTTTGTCATGCACCTGTGGAAAAGTTTGAGGCAAAGTAGTAAAACGTAAAAAATAACAGTTAGTAAGCCTTCAAGTGTATATATTAGAGGGCGCTGTATGTAAAAATGGTATATGACTTACTATACAATAGACCACACCCCCAGCCTCCTTAATCCCTGATCAACCATTAAACCGCATTACCATGATTCTTGAGTCTTGATGTCTTGACCGAAGTACTAAGTGAGGCAAACAAGCGTCTTAGTTTTAACGCCGGATTGCCGAGAAAGCTTCAGGAAAAGGTGTACAAGTAGAGAAGAAAACCAAAAACAGCGTCCACATAAGTTGTTGTGTTTTAAGAAATTACTAACGTACTTTACACACAGGTGCTTGGTGGTGGTCTATGTGGGCTCAGGGATGAAGTTGCCGGGGAGCATGCTCATGCCTATCTTGTTCGGGCATCTGTGCCGGTGACTGGCCTGAGAGAGTGGCGGGAGCCTGTCGTTTTCTTTTTGTTCTGGGAAAGACAACTTGGACTTGGCGCACAGGCATGCAGATGTCAAAGGGAGACTCACAGGGCCTTTAGAGCGCTCGCCCCTTATAGTGTGAGGAGAACATCAGCACGCAAGTCCATCCGGGGCACAGGTGTTGCTTTCCCGTCTGCGCGGCCGTGGCAGGCGTCACTGAGTGGACCTGTCCGGAGGCGGCCCTGGAGAACGGTGATAGTCATGTTACCTAGGAGTAACCTTGAGACGCATTCTCTTATAAGACCCACATCGGGGGAGCAGTGGCGTAGCTAGGGATGCAAGGGGAGGGGGCACATGCCCCGGCCCCGGACACCACCTCAGGGCCTGAATGTGTTTTGGAAAAATAAAAATGCCGTTGTTGTGATTTTGTTGTTATTATCACAGGCAGGATACTTCAGATAATGAGATAACTGAGATCTTCCCGAATGGCACTCAATCATACTAAAACTGAGAGGTTCCGGGGTTCCGTCACCTTGACCACCGACCACCCGCAAGGGCAGTATAATTCATCTGCTTCAAGATAATGAGATATTACTGAGGATTCTCTCCCTAAGGCACCAAACATGCTAGTTACATCAAGAGCTTTTCAGGCTCTGAACCTGGGACCCGCCAGGGGCATAGATAGTTCCTCAGCTTCATTTCTTGTGAGATAACCGAGTGTCTCAGCGGATGCCCTGAAACAGCTAAAACTCAAGGAGCTTCTGGGGCTTTCCCCCCTTCACCCCCGCAACCGTTCACATAGTTCTCTGCTTCAAGATAAGCCCATAACCCTTCTCCGAAAGCACTGAAACATGTTAAACTCATAGCTTCCGGGTCTCTGCCCCTGACCCCAACAAGGCTTTCCCCATTACCCTGTATGCCCGTATGCCCGAGATGACCGCGCTTGCCCTGTGCTGCTCAGGTGTGGAGTAATGCCTGCCCTGTATTGGAAGGTCAGCCCGAAGTCTTTACCCGTCGTTGGATACCTCCTGCCGGCTTGTCACAGGGTGTCTTCGCCCAACTCCACTGGAGAACTTATACTGCAGCAGTAGCATGCATGAGCATAGCTGGCCAAGTTCTGTTATGGAGCGCCTGTGCTTGGACAGAGGGCCGGCTTCTGCCGCCTTCGGTCGGGTAGTTTCTTATGCAGTCCGTCCTTTGAAATAGGAGTTTGGGGGAGTTGCTTGTGGAAAGAAAGACTTGCTGTCAACCAAGTGGCATCTATTGGGATTGAGCGGTGAACATCTTCCGCCTGGGGCTTGCTTTTCGTGGGCTGAGTGGCGGTGCCTCAGCTGATTGAGATCCCGAATCGGCCGATCAAAGGATTCCTTGCATAAGTGAGTCCCTAACCTGAAGATATCAGGACACTGGACATCTCTTGCGCTGAATGTTGGTGCAACAATGCACAGACAAGACCTTCAGATTCAGTGTAAGCCTCCATACATTGTACCCACCTCTCTGGCTAGATCACATTTGAGAACCACTGTGTTTGGATACTATAAGACGAATTCCATTTTTCATAATCATTGGTATTGTTAATGGCGATCTTTAAGCAATGCTGTTTCCTTGGTTAACGAGCGAATGCAGCTCCTTTGATTCAGAATGATCTTCTCGTTCCTCCTCCTCTTCTTGGTCATTGTCTTAATTTGGGTGTTTCCATAAGGTGACACCCTTCTTCTGACACCCTTATGGAATTCCTGAAACCTTAACGGAATAAACCACACGGTTTATTATGTGGTTTATCCCTGTTAAGGGTGTCACCTTAATGGACACTCTCTAATGTCTCTTCTGTGTCAGATTATTCTTCCTCTATACTATTATTCAGACAACTCTTTTGGCATCAACTCCCTGATGGCCACTTTATCTAGTACACCATCATTTAACTTCCCACCAATGATCATCTGGTGAGGAATTTCTGGCTCTGCACATCTCCTGGTACCAACTCAGGGCTTGATACTTGGGCTCTCTGGATGTGCATCCTCAACAAATCTCTCATCCGAGTGCTTTTTGCACATCAGTCGATCTTCCAGGACTTAGGAAGGCATCGATATAATTGTCACATTTTGACCTTAACCCCGTCTCCTGAGCCATTTTTGTAACAAACTCCCAACCCCCCCCCCCCCCCGCCCGTGATTTTCGTTACTGAACATCTGATTCCCTGTAAATTTGGGTACCACAGGGTACTAGGGTTTCTTCTTTCCAATTGGTAATCAAAATAAGGCCAACATCCCCATTATGACGTCACTATGACGTCATATTTGAGGAAAGCTATGAAATACATGTACCTTGATTAATAGGGTGGAAAATTGGATATTTCGCAATTTTAGCGACTCAAAAACATTTTATAAGCAACTAATGCTCTCATGTTTATAAAACTAGTCATTTTCCATCAAGTAGAGAGCCAAACCCGCATGAAAATTGGAATTATTCCTAACATTTTTGTCGAAAAAAATTGAATTGTCCCTCCCATGTGTGTCTAATGGAAATTGACAATTTTGCTAACATTGCGAACTTTAATGATGCCGTAATTGTGACGTAAGGCTATGCATGTTGGTACTCATTTTGGTACCATGGAAAGAGGATGAAGACCATAGCTATCTATTGGTACCAAACATCAGTGGCCCTGTGAT
>JAMKCH010028804.1:0-86472 GCA_023653785.1 Ophioderma brevispina | reverse complement strand
GCTATTTGCTACGTTACTTTACTGTTTTGATTAAGAAATAAAATTGATTTTTCTCTGCTGTCGGACTACCGTATCATAGATTTAGCGTGGAATTTAATTTCACCCACTGCACACGCCCCCTCATGCAATGCCCAGACCTTCGGAAAAGTACTAGAGGTGACACGATGGGTTTAACATTTGATTTCACTAATGGAAAATTACGTTAGCTAATTGGGATATTTTTAGTTAGCATTATGGACATTTGAACTGCCTTGATGTTTATCATTGGTATTGTATTCACAATAGGACTTTTAACTGCCTTTGCAGACGATTGAAAATAATGACTTTGACTTGAAAACATCATATACTAATAACAATCTTGATTAGCGCCTAATGCAGAGGCCCAGGCGCTTCACATAGAAAGGAGCAAATATACAAAATCATCGACAATACAAAAATAGATGAAATAACACAATTGCTTATAACATCCATTCATACACATTTCAAAATAACCTCTTAAATTTAAATTCACTGATATATATATTGTGACCACAGAGAAAAGAAAAACACCCAGTGCCTCCCATACTAAGAACATATGGGGATACACTGAATCGTCAGACTGTAGGATCTGTGTGTATGTACCCACCACAGCGACACTCGGATTAAGTCTTGATCTTCCTGGATTCAGATGCCCCTAACCCTACCTAAACATGATGAACACAACTATCCTAGGCACCCGAATTGGATGAAGGTATAGAATAAAGAAAAAACAGGGAAATCAAATCACAGAATTATAATTATTGATTGACTGCAAATCATAAACAGGAACTGATCAGGATCCACAATTTTTGTAAAATAGATTCTTCAGACGTGCCTTAAAATAGTTGCTGACATGAGCTTAGCGGATACTGTTCGTGAGTTTATTCCACAACTGGCTTGCTGCGTCGGTCCAAAGATCTATCACCAATAACTTTGTTTGATGAAGTTTGGCTGATTGACTCAGCTGGGAGCAAGAATATGATCTCAAGGTTCTCGGTGGTGATTACAGCGGATGAGCTCAAGATATACGGCAGTGACCTCTGTGCTGGCCTTATGTTGAGAATAGAATCTGTAAAAACCGCCCTCTGTTTCATTGGAAGCCGATGGAGTTGGGAGAGAGCTGGTGTGATGGGTCTCGTCGTACGGATAATTAAGGACAAAACGGGCAGCTGCATTTTGAACTCGCTGAACCTTGATCAATTCTCTTTCTGGACGGCCATGAAGCAAGGAATTGCATGAATCCAGCCTAGATGTAACAAGGCGTGTACCAATTGATCGTAGATTTTTTAATCAAGGTACTGTCGAAACTGCCCCTTTTCCTGTCGCAACTGCCCAATTATTGTCACTTGTTTCGTGCATTCAGTTCCTTCGATCTTACGACAATATCAGCCATTTAATGGAGGACTTTTTGTTAAAGATAAGCATAATTTATGTAGAGTAAAAACACAAAGAGGTTTCTATATAGAGAGAGAAGGCAAAACCGTCGTAATCTTTATGAAATTCACGTCTCAGCATGTTTGCGACCACCAAACGAAAAACATAGAGTAACCCAAAATAGAAAGCAATGGATGCCTCCGCTTCTTCCACCATACTTGTGGTGAAGCTTTGCAATATTTACACTAATCGGTAGTGATACAAATAATGTATGGTAGAGGTGGCCAGGTGTGTATCATAGTGTACCTGGATCAGTGTGCTCCAGAACTCTTTTTTCTCAATAAGGCAATGCGCGCTTACCTTAGGTGAAAAGTGTATTCTTGAGGCGGGTTTTTAAATCAAGCGGACTGATGGGTGTCTTTCATTCGTTGTGTGGCCAAGGTAGGACATGTGTTGTTGGCCGGGGATTAGTGCCAACGTCACCTTTAGCGTAAGTGACTTTTCTTTTAATCTTTAAAATTAACACCTGAAACTAAAGTAGTAAATATTAGAAGCAAATGAAACGTCGTAATACATTGTATTGACTACGCATCTTCTGTAACGATGGTTTATGGTCGTTCTTATTATTCGTATTTTAGGTTGTGAAGGTCTCAATACGGAATTAAACGGCAGTAGTGGTACATCATTTTAAACTAAGCATTATCGCCGTGCGGTATGATACATGTTCCATGTTATGGTGAAAAAATTATTCCGTTGTATTCTGGCAAAACCGCTACAACATCCCATCAATACATTGCACAGTTTGTGACGTCGTAAACTCATGATTGCAAATTGCTAATTTAAACAACCAATAGCACCCAACATCCAACAACTGCTATTTTGGCGGATGTTTGTATCGAATTGACATTATGTCCTGACCAATTTTATAAGTACCTTACAGAACAAAATCTATTGTCAAATGAACAGTCTGGTTTCAGGCCCAAACATTTAAAACACTTACTACCCTTCTTTGGAGGTTCCTCGACTCATTTTAACAACATTTGATGGGGTCATTCTTGTAGGAGCAGGTGTTTCTTGACCGCAAGAAAGCTTTTGATACCGTATGCCATCCAATTCTTCTTAATAAAATAAGTACTGCTGGACTAATGGGCTTGGCGCTTGGACTGGTTCAAATCATATCTTTCTAACAGAAAAACAGGTAACCCAAAATAGGTGACAACTTTCTCGGAATGGGTCTGCTGTGAAATTCGGAGTTCCACAAGGGTCTATCTTAGGCCTCTGTCTCTTCACATTGTACTTGACAGTCTTCCAGATGTGTTATCATTGTTAGATCATCTATATGCTGATGATATTGCGTTGTTTAGGCAGGTAAACACGTGGATGACCATTAATACTTGTCTCAAACACAGACCTGACAAACATTGCAATGTGGATGGAGAGAAAACAAATTGACACTAAATACATCTAAAACAAAAGCTATGCGTTTGGAACCAATCAAAAACTTGCCAAAAACCCCAACATTGAGTTAGCCATCAAAAACAACCCGTTAGAAACTGTTCAAAGCTTTTAATATCTTGGTCTGCATTTTGATCCTACATTATCATGGAATTGTCATATCAACACATTACAACCTCACTTCAAAATAGATTGGTTCTTTTCCACAGATTAAGAAAGTATCTTTCGAGTTGAAAGCCTACTATTTCATAAATCTTTGGGCTACAAAAGCTTGGATTATGTTGATGCTGTTTGGGGTAAACGCAATAGACTCTGCAGGATAGATTGAAAGCATACAAAATTCGATCGGCCAGAGCTATATTACGGGTTCCTATGAAAATCATTAGATTTCAAGCTATCTACGTGATTATAAAATGGGTGGGAACCGTAGTTGAAGCGAAGGGCAATTACCATCTTGCCCATCGCGGTCTCAAAATGTTATAGCAGGGGCTGGCCTGCTAATTTGGCAATAAATTTCCACTTGTCAAGAATTCCCATTCCATAAGAAAACCGTTCTAGCATTTTACGTTAAAATTCAAATTACTAAAGCCGGCCCCCGCATTTGGTAGGCGTTATGTTTCAAGACAGGGGAGCTAAAAATTGGAATAATCTACCCAAATTCAGTTTTACTCCCTATACCATTCTGTTTCAGACTTCAAAGGCCAAATACCCATCACATTAAATCATAGCTTTAATATTCACAGTTTGAGAAATTAATCATTTTTTAAGTTGAGTTTAATTTAATCCTATAAAATTGTAGATCTTATTTTAATCTGGACGATTGGTTATATTTTCTATGTATGTTCTGAATTTTATAAAAATTGTATTTTCTGTATTTTTAGAATGAAATCCTGGCAGATTTGGTATGGCATATATTGTATAAGTTGTTGGCATAATTGGTATTTAAAGTTTGTAATTTAAGTTGCAATATGTGGGTATTTTAATAAGGTTAATTTAAGAAAATTTAATATTGTATAATGTTTTTATATGTAGCTGGGCCATATGGAAAGACAAGAGGAATGCTTAAGTTTCTTGAATAGGGACCCAGGGTAAGGAATTAAATAAACAAAACAAACAAACAAACATACAAGCACCCAAACTAATACTTATTTCCGTGCAATATTCAAAAGGTCAGCGCCACCCGGACGCCTGGTTTTGAATGGGTTTCACCCCCTTGGGTAAACATGATGAAAGTACCATACCCTTAATGAATACTCTTCACTGGCTGCAGCCCGGTATCGCCAGGGAATTTAGACTCAAAACTTATTGTTACAATTATGCTACATAGTGTGTATCTCTATTTACCCTATGATGATTTTTGGTTACATGATTACTACGCGGGGGGAGGGGGCACTTGTATCAAAAGGTAGAGAAGTATTGCGTGAACATGAGTTACAAAAATGCACATTCGGCAACAAACTCATGCTCAGACGCTACTCTCTAACATAATGCACGTAGCTAAGTAATTGACAGACTAGATCCAAAAGCCGAGATCAGAATCTAAAGTTTTGGTTATTTGGCACGGGTGGTAACTTTTTTTGACACGTGACCCTAGTGTGACGCTGACACCAATCTGGTCATGTTAAAGTTTCCGTTTGTGTACTTGTCCTCCTGATCTAAGTTTTACAAAATATTTTTCCCACACATGGATCCATACATATAAGGAACCATATCGGATGTTGGATGTCTTGGATATTGTACTGACAGGAGGAGGAAGAGGAATAGAAGAAAAAACAGTGCGAAACAAGAAAGGAAAGGGTAAAATACAAGCACAGAACACCGCACCCTGGAAAATGAGGCCAAATAAAATAGGCAGTACAACTGGAATAAAAGTGCTGCGTTCAATAAAGTTCTTTATTTAACTAACGCCGTTCACAACTACCATGCACGAAGAAAGAAATGAATTGCAGTTGTTACATATTTGATTCATAAACAAGTATACTTCTTTTGTTTTGCTAACACAACCTTTTCATGCAAAAATATATAAACATACAAAAGACTAATCACAGATTGCAAAGTTACCTTGTAACCACAAAAAATTACAAAATATCCTTGAAATATACTTAAATATGGACCACCAATTACATCACATAAGTTCAGTTAGCGAGTAGGACTACGGGCCTGGAAACACAAGAATATAAGTTAGAACATGTAGCAGTTGTTTAGCTATTGGGCAGATAATTCATCCCAAAGGATGATCAGACTGTTAAGGAATTTAGGTTAAAAGATTGATGTTTAGATCCTGTCATATAAAGTAAAAAAGGTGGGAAGAGTATATTACAAGTGCATGAACTATCTGGTCTTCACAATGCCACATTCCCTTTGGTGTCTTGGCAGATATGCCCAGCAAGGATTTGCTTTCAGATAAAGCATGGATTTTCTTTCTTTTGAAAAGTGAGGGTTTTTTGGTTTACCTTGTTAAAAGCAAGTATTTTAAAACACAAACCTTATTTGGGATAAAATTACCACTTTCAAATGAAGGCAATGTGTCTGCAACCCTAGTTTCCCTCTCCCTTGCCAAAAAAAAAAAAATGAATATGTAGTATGTATCGTCAAAATGGAGAATTGGTATTATTTCGGGAACCTATTGCTATTGTTTCTACCCAATTCATGTTTCATTAGAACAAATTGTAGGGGGCAACGACAATCACTCCATTACGTAAAAGGTTCATTAAATGGCTTGGTTTAGTAAAGGTGGGTGATCCAATCGTGGTCCAATTTTCCATGTTTTTCTGCTTGACGAAACTATCAATGAATGCTAATTTAGATGTTAGATAGAAGCAAAAATGTGTTAGCCAAATTAAAATTAGCTCAAAGGACAGTGTGTGCAGCTACTGTGGCTCGACCATTTCGGAATTGGTCATAACATCAAATATCAACTTTTCTTATAACAATCTAAACTTTAATAGGGATAGATTGATAGTTTGGTTAAAGAAAGACGGCCCTGGACGGTACCTTCTTTTAGTCTGAATTTGATCTCAAATCTTAGTAAAAAAGGTCCAGAAATTGTTTTTAAGGCTATGGATTTATAATTGGGAATTTTGGGGGATTACATTCTATCTGAATTACCTGATAATGTCGTATTTCACTACTGTGGAACATAATAACGTTTTTGGGAAGTAGTCCTGTCTTAGACCACCTTGAAAGTGATTGCTGAATAGATAACATGTGCGTAGAATCATGTGCGTAAACTAAAGTTAGAATACATCCGCTATCACGGGGCCCATCAGTTGGCCCGGGCAGAGGACGGCGATTCCCATCGCCGAGAACCATTATCTGGGGACACATATTAGAGCCGCTTAATGGAAGAAAGTCGGTGGTCCAAAAAATAGCGTATGTCGCATTAGCCAAATTGTTAATGTGCTGCTAAATCTTCTCAGATCTTTGTGTCCTTGTTACTTTTTTAATTGATGTCGTTCTATAGAACTATGACGAAATATTGAAATTTAATGTAAACTGGCTATTCTTAATTAACCTCTATATTTGGAGTTGGTAATCCTACATGTACAGTGACTTGTACATTCCAATAATGTTTTATGCAAAAACGATGTCACATATGAATACTATTTAGTCTCTGAATCTTTGTCGTATTGTAAGATTTGGAATTCTTAGACTGACTTATACATTCTCCTTAATTTGGGGTAAACACAGGAAATGGACCAAAATAACAGCCTTTTAAACATTGCTTTTTAATACACATGGAACTGCAACCTTGGCATTTTCTAATTATAAAAAGGGATTTCTGAAAAAAAAAAAATTTGTTGTCCTACATGACCATAGCCTACTAGTAATTGTTTTTATAAAAAAATACTCATTAAATACTGTGTCAACTACTTACACAAGCGAATTAAGTGTATGAGACCATGTGTGATATAGTGAAAAACACAGACTCATGAATCATTGACTATTTAAATTGCGAGTTGGCCCCGCCGTGGCCAACGTGTTGTGTACCTGGGGCAGATACTTGTGAACTTTAACCCAGGGTAAATGGGGAGATGTTAAGGGGTGGTCATAATGTGTGCCATTATAAATGGCTGCCCATTTTCAATATGTGAAAAATTGTGATTTGTTGTTGTGACAGCGGAATAATGTTAAATCACTCTGGGACTTAATTGTCTAAAGTTCTATATAAATACTTGCATTTACTTGCATTTATATCAAGACCATTAAATTTAGATCGGGTTGTGAAATGCTCCTTTAAAATCTGTGTTGCATTTTAATAGTTTGGTAAGCAAATCACAAGAATGAAAACATCCATAACATGAGAAAAACCTAAAAATCAATCAATACTAATTCAAGGGTTTTAACTGAATTTGTAGGTTAACTGGGATTGAATTGGGTTCAAAGGCCAGCTTGAGTTTGAATAAAGTTGGATCTTAAAGTTCGCTGGAGTCGGTACTCAAGTCCACATCATTTTGGTCAGACCCTGCCATGTAGTCAAACTGTATCTGATCTATCTCCATATCAACAACCTAAAAATGTAAAGACAATTGGGGCATTAATTAATGGGAGAGGAGGTTATCAAGATTAAATTATTGTTTACATTTTTAAATGTTAATGGTCATCTGCAATGACCACACAAAATGAACACAAAAAATGACTACACTAAAGCCACTTGAGAAATTAAGATGGATGCATGTTATCATAATACAAGATTGAGAAATCTTATGAAATTTATCAATGCAACTTTCTTTTGCTATCACTCAGTGGTGGCACCATCAGGGTCCAGGGAATTTTTCACCCAACTACAAGACTTCATCCAATTGCAGTCCCAACAAAATAAAAAAATCCCAAAAATTACCTGTGGCAAAAAATGTTACAAATTTCTTGAGTTTTGCCCTTTTGAAAATCACTTATCACCCACCCCCACCCCCAATCTGGCACTGCCACTACTACCAATGAATTCATGCATTGCCAAAAAGCTGATCAACTATTCAGCCAATGGAAATAAGTCAAATAAAAGTGAAAATTAGTATAATAAACTAAGTGATTTCTTAAACAAATTTTGCACATCAATTCTAGCTTAATACACACCACTGTCAGAAATAAGACCCTTTCATATCTCACAATGTGTTTGTGATACGTTCATTCTACACCTGGTATTCCAAATGCACATCCATTTGTGCATTATCACCGTGTTTTCGGTGCCTGGATCATGGAATATTCAATGTTGAAAGTGCATATTGCACCACCTGATCACTGGCCCAAAATACAACAGAGAGAGCTTGAAGTGTTTAAGGGCAATTATTCTGACTGAAGTATGTATCAGCCAAACACAACAAATTAAAGATCCCTGGATATATCGAAGTACCTAGTTGTACTGAATTACTCTACAAGTGCAGAAAACACAAAATTTTGTTAACTAAAAGATGTCATGCACTGCAGCCAAAACACGCCATTTACAGCCGCAGGAAAGTATATATCGAGGGTTGACAATCAGAAGGACGTAACTCAACACTAAAGAAATTTAAAATTGTTCTTTGTTTACTAAAGTTTATATAATGTTTGCTTTTAGAGTTTACATTTTGAGTAATGAATAGGTTTGTTTATAGAAAATATTAAACATCACATTTCTCAAAGCAGTATTACAGCAGAATTACAGAATTCTTTAATATTTCTTTTAGTGTTGAGTTACGTCCTTCTGATTGTCAACCCTCGATATCATCATGTGAGTGCAAGATAGCTGCCATGAAATATATCAGTGTACCGTGCTGCCATGTATTAGAGTGACTCTGAAACTTATCCTTCATTGAGTCCCCCCCCATGACTCTTGAATGGTTCTTTAGGCACACTGTGTCGCCTGAAAAACCCTTTCAAGGAGTGACTAAACCCAGTTCATGGCATCAGGCTCTTGAAATGGTTCTTCAGGCAACTGTGTCGCCTGAAGAACCATTTCAAGAGTGACTAACCAGTCTTGGCATAAGTGCTGTCTTGAAATGGTTCTTCAGGCAACTGTGTCGCCTGAAGAACCATTTCAAGAGTGACTAACCAGTCTTGGCATAATGTACTGTTTGCTGAGAATATCTGAAAATAACAGCTATATTGCACTTAGATTTTCTTGCATTCGTGCGACAATATATAGCTTTGCATTACACAGCACAAAATGAAAACATACAAAAGTTATACATATACGAAACAAATAATTTCTTCTGCAAACAAACTTCATTTTATTTTTCAACTGGAAAACTGTTTAACTTTTAAAATGAAACCAAGAAAGAAACAGATCTTTTTGGTTAAAGGGTTGGATGCAAATCCTTAAAACTGAAATCAACAGCAGTAAAATTTACAATATTGATTTTTAACTTAATCTTAAAGGTGGGGGGGCTGATGCAGTAGTTAGAGTGTTTTCTTTCTTTCGATTCTGAGATTTGAAGTTTCAGGTGTCTCAACTGGAATGGAAAGCTAGACCATTAATGCTCTTATAAACTTCCTGAAGTATTAAAACCAAAACATAACTGTTTGTTGATGCAATTCAAACTACAAAATAAATAAAAATCTGACTGATCACCCTGTGAAATGTGCAGCAGAGAAATGATTTTTGAAAAAGAAATTCTTCGTCAACTCAATAAGCATAACAAGCATATGGCTAAAATATTGCATATAGCACCTTAAAGACGTTCCCACAAATTTGTTAAACATTAGACCTTGTAAACGCCTTTATCTAAGCTCAGCCTTCATATCCCAGGTTTTGGGTGCAGAAGGTAAGGCAAAGACAAAAAGTAGAAGACATACTAGTGCTACAGCTACCACTTATGGTTTCTTGATTATGAGAAATTTCTTCTGTATCGCCACCTTCGTTCTGTACCGTGTCAACCTGTATCTTGAAGTTTAACTCCCAAGTTAAGGGAAACTTTGCATTTGGACAGGAGCCATCCATTCCATTATTCCAATGGGCTACCATTCCCGAATTCAGCACAGCTGGGGAGTTGCAACCAGCTGTGTCACAAGCTACCAGTCTGTGCTAGTGATTTTAATTGGTGGGTTAAGTAACCCCCTGACCATGGCCAACAGTGACCAAGGACCTCTGGGGGCATTCATTTCAGTTATTCATTGGTCTTGTGATATGCTGCCGTTCGGTTCCAAATCGTCGATAACGGCATCTTTCCCCTTTGATGTTGGATTCTCAAGATAATGTCTCACCTGACCGGGGACCTATGATATGACAAGAAAAGACAGAAAAGGGGAAAGGGTGTGACAGTGTAGTAAAACAAGTAAACAGATGATAGACTCAAAGACTGTAATAGATGGAAAAACAATTAATCAATGCTGTGCTGTACATACATGCATGAGATTCTTCAGTCCCGCAAAAAAAAAATAGTAAAAGAAAACCTGAATTTGTTTGTTTTACTTTATTTTCATATCAAATTAACTCTTTTAAACTGGCTAGAAATGATAAACATGAGTTCAAAATACGAAAGTGCAAGAATTCAGGCTACAAAAAGGCTCAAACTTAGAAAAAAACCAGACAATTCCCATGCCTGACTTTAAACTGTCAATCATAGCCACTGCATATGCATGCTGTTCTTAAACATGTAGTTGAACATATCTGTGGGTAATACCAAGTATGTTTCTACATGTCAGTTATGATTGAAAAGTGAGATACAGCAACATATTGGTTAATTTTGCCTGAATAAATAACATGCATGGTTCAGTACTAGAGTGCTAACATGTACCACTGTAATTATAAGCAAAGCTATGGCTGTAGATCACAAGTGTTTTTTACCTCATTTCACCATATTGTATATGGTTTTGAACATATAAGTGATATGCTTTTTATTAGCAACCTAGTCTGACATGAGGAAATTTGGACTAAAGTGCATTTACTAAGCAGTTGTGCAATCCCAGCTATGGTGCAATTTACTATAACTACTGGAAAAGAATACAGGTGTTATCACAAACTTGCGACAAGTCTACCACAAAATATCAGCGCATCTATACAGCATTAGAACAAGGATGTTGTATTACTCCCTTTTACATTATGTGTTTTGTATGTTTATTGAATGTGCTACTTTTGAGCTTATCAAACCATCCAGGAAGTACCATTAAGAGTGGGCTAGTCTACGGACAAGATGGGCCCTTAGTTTATTGACATTATGCATACCTATACCATTACAAATAAAAATACAGCATTCCAAAGAACATGTGTCATCTGCCGTTGCAGTTGTGAATGGGGTCAAAGGTTACATGGGGTCATCAGAGGTCAATCTGTATACACTCCACATGGGCCAGTGGTTCTTCAGACCAAGTACATGTATGAGGAGAATTGAGAGCTGGGTAAAAGGTACGAGTCCAATAAGTATAACGTTTTTTGCCACACCCCGGGTGACAGACACCATCTACCTTAGTCAGGGACAAAATAAGGCGACCAATTGCGCATCTGATGTAATTTGACGGTGCAGAACAAATGTCGGCCATGAAGAATGATCTGTGACCATTTAAAGCTTATTGAAACAGAAAGTTTACTTATGTGAATTATGGTGTGTGCGGTCAAGAACCCCCGATCAAACTAGGGTCATGTTTTGACATTTTAAATCATGTTGTTCGAACAAGCCCCGCCCATACTACACATTCAAACCAATCACAGTCCGCGCCGCGCTGATTGACAACCTTGACATACGCGCAATTGGTCGGCTAATTCTGTCCATGACTATAATTCATATGTGCCGTTCTGCTTGCAGCAGACAACACAAAAATTAGAAATCCAGGCCACCCCATCAAACAAAAGTGACAAATCCAATATGACTGTTAGTCAATCTTTGAACAGGCATTTTGGCCATAAATGTGACATGATGAAAGGAAATTGGATATCACTAATACCGTTTTTTGAGTTATAGACCAATATGAGCTGGGAAATTCTTTTCCTTTTTTTTTTAAAAGGCATGGACTGTGTCATATCTATAGAACCAGATGTCCAAATGTAATAAGGTTTGAATCAAAATGCAATATTTTGAAAGGTGAAGTAGCTCAAATTAAAACCTCAAAATCGAATACTGCCGACATGTGACTATTTCCCTTGATGTGTCATTAATGTCTTCATTTTTGGTCTTTTGATAAATATACTGCCTGCCGAAACAAATGCTTTCTAGGTCATAGAATCATGCTATATATTTCACAAAACTATAATTAGTTCTTTTAATTTATCTTTGTGTGAGAGCATGTTTTAATTAACAAGTATACTTGCACCATGCTATAACTTGGAGTTTTCTTAAGTGTACTCCCAATTGTCAATATAGAATAAGTATTCTAAGCCTTTCAATATGCTTTGTTTGACTGTGGCACTGCCATTGGGGCACTACCCAAGAATCATTTAATGCAAGTGCCATAAAAAGTGTGCATGTATGTGCAAACAGAGGCAATTGTGTTTAGGGTAAAGAGTTTCACCACAGATAGATAACCAGAGACATACACAGACACACAACCAAAGCAATCCCTAAGTGCCCTCTTGCAGACGACACAAAAACATGCCTGATCTCAACTAGGCAGCCACCCTGGATTTAGCAAATTTTCCCAACTTTATTAATTTTTTTCCCAAAATGGGATGATTTCCTATTTTCATCTAAGGGGTGGGGGAGGATGCCCAGGTGTGATACAATATTAAAAAGAATATTGTATTGCATCCAGGAAACTGCACAATTAAACAAAGATTTCTTTGTACCACTCAGAAGCCTGATATAAATAATAATTTGGATGTATGTATACTACATGAATATAAAAAAAAAACAATTGTGCAAGGATTGCAGATGACCTTGATGAAGTCACTGAATCATAGATTTGTTGTTTTAATAAAGCAAATCTAATATACTTCCAAGTGTTGAAAAAATGAAAAAAAATGACTAAAAAACAAGCAGAACTTGTATGCGATGTGTAAAATATGTTCCTGCCGAATGTCGCGATCACTAAGTGAGAACTGAAACTACAAAAGATCACCCCCTTAATTCTGGCCATCCCCACCCCATCAGACCCGGGGAGGACCTGGGGGGTGATGAATTACACTGTTAGTAGGGGCTTGTTCCCTCTTTCAATATACCCAAGTTTGGCTACGCTATCTATGGAGAAAAAAATACGGCCAAATTTTGACATTTTTGTTTGTGCCATATTGCCTTTTTGGACATTTCCCTACCCCTGAGCGTATAAATGTCACTTACAGGGACTAATCAAGAAAAAACTTTGAAATAGCCTATAATGAAATTAGTCATGTTCAGCAAACCAAACTGATTTTGCAGTGTTTGATTAATCAATTGAATTTGATTAAAATTTCCAAATCAGGTATAACTGGTCACTAACAGGACGGTTCATAGACCCAAAAAATGAAGAACATTGTAATGAAAAATAGTGGTATTTTTTCACACTTAGTGTGCCACTTGTTTTAGGAATGGACCAGAGCACCATCAATTAGAATGCCCACAACTAAATTTTTAAGATTGCCCTGCTTAAAGTGGTTGTACGACTTATGGTATTGTGTTCTCTACTTGATCTGAGAGCCTTGCAATGCACATCCACCCATCAAGTTAGGCCCCCTTACAGTGGAAACAAACTTGCGGTTTGATGGTAGACGCAATAATGCATGTTGCAAGCCCTATCAATACTGTGCTACGAAAGTGGTTAACCACTAAAACGGCGGTTTTGTTTATATCTTGGGAATGAAATGGATAAGAGGGCTCAATTCAGGGACGACAATGAGAAAAATACGCCCTTCACCTGATTATCAAAAGGATTACTAATTTCAGGGCAAATCAGGGGGGGTCCCAAAGACGATCGGAACAAGCCCCTTTAATTCCCTGTCATCAGTAGTTCAGTGCTTCTGGTTAGATAGGGTAGTAGATATAGGCCACCATGTTGCAAGCACCCTTCCCCTGCTTGAAAAAGTTTTGGCTTGCACTGATGTACCTCTGCCACAATCCTTCATTTTTTTCTTGCCGGTCACAATTCTTGTTGACATATATTATTTTGGTAATGGGGGTCACCGCCAGCTAAGTGTCAAGAAATGGGGTCCGGGAACAAAGTTTCGAAAAACCCTGATTACAGGGTAGTTTGTATAGCATTTAAATGAAAAGTATAAGCATTCAGTCGCAATACCAAGTGAACTTGTAATTTTATTGTGGAACTGGCTAGTAAATGTTAACACAAAATCTCACACAAATATATGATGTGAAAATGAAAAGGGTTTTCGACACTACTACTGTAATTCAGGAATAGATACAAGCTATGCCAATAAGGGACTAAACTCTTAGCAATATCCTAAACAATTGGAAAGAGATCTTGTTTTGCTATACAACCGGTGAATTGGTTTGGATGTGTCAGATCAGTTGGCACATTGTATAAATAAGATTCATTGATTAGTCTAAGTTGAAATAATCAAGAAATGCACATGAGTGACAAAGACATGATTTCATGATAGGGTATTCTCACAAACACAAGTTTTAAAACAAAAAAAAGTGGGTAATCAATCCCAATAGGGAAAAAGGGGGGTGCTGCTTTGCAAAACCCGCCATATCTAGAATATTTTTCAGTCGATTTCGTCAACACGTGAAAGCATATTAGCTGTGGTGTTTTAAAACACAAAACTAATATATGTTATCGTGATTGCATTAAGGTCAACGTCATCTTTTAATCCTTGGCACCAATTTTTTTTGATTCACTAGATTAGATATAGCTTTAAATATAAATTCCATGTGCATAAGATTAAAACCAATACAATCAAACACAAACAGCACACAGTTGATTGTTCTAGGCCTAAGTAACATACCGTACAGTTATCATGCATAGAGGAAAAGAATTAAAAAACCCAAAAAAGTTGATAAAAGAGTTAATTAAAAATTCTAAACAAGTTAACTTCTACAATCCACTGAAGTGGCCGTGACTTGATGAGATAATCTGTCACGGCCTTGGTTGTCTCCTTCAGGCTGTTTAGTTTTAGTCACGGGCACGGGTCAGTAGGCTGGAGGTATGTCGCTAGTTTGGGCTGTTAAAAGCAAGGATATCATGAGAACTTAAATTTGCATTAATTATGTTGATTGTAAATTGTACACCCTACTACAAATATACAAAGCAAGAATATTCTGTAACTACAACAGATGGTTAGTAACTTCTCATATGGTCAACAAAACGTAAAACTTAGGGGGCATGATTAATGCCTTCGGTACAGTAATCTTACAAAAGATAGTTGCAATCATATGCATGATTCCCAAAACTGTAAATCTTTAAACTCTGTTCAACTTTCATGTCATACACCTTTTCCTGAAATATACCTGTGGTTGTTTTCTTGTTAAAATAGCCAACACAGCATGTAGTCTCATGCATTCCGTGCTCTTTATCCTTTCATGTTAATTGTGTAACTAATTGATTATAATGCCACAAATACTACTGTTGTATTCCTGTTTCTATAGGACATGCCTCAATTGTGCTTCGTTCTGTGATGAACCATTTATTGATCTTAACAGTTCACTTGTGCAAGACTAAAGATCACACACCTCAATATTCCTAGCTTAAGAAACACAGTGATTACTTAACTATCTTTCTGTCACAAGCAACATATTGATGTTCGCTCTGTTTTAAAACTGAAACTCTTGCTTTCCCAGTGATATTGATGACAGTGAACTTAAAATTGATGATTAACTGATTTTTTGTAGAAAGTGATAGAAATACCAAAATCACAATGGTGGTATGCCCTGTTATATATAAGGAGTGTATTATTTCAAAGAAATCAGTGATCTTCTCATTAATGATGTGGAAGCTTTGTGGATTGAAATCAATCTACCACAAACCAAACCAATTATTTTACACTGTCTATCGTTTTCCTGTGCTACAGCTGACTAGGTTGACAAAATTGATATTGTTTCCCACTTGTGGCTTCTATTTTATGATGATATTATTATTGTAGGCGACTTTAATATTGATATTTAAATCGTCTCCACTAAAAAGTATCGATAATATTTCTACCATTCACAGCTCACTCAACTGATTAATGACTATACACGCAGTACTGAAAAAGTAAAGACAATTATTGATCTTGCTTTTGTGTCTCGACCAGAAAAAATTTCACCTCTGGTGTTCACATCTGGGTCTTATTGATCATTCTCTTATTTATGTTTTCGGAAATTACATACGCAGATTAGCCACTCTAAAATTACAAGACAAGCTCATATAAAAATTTGAATGAGAGTGACTTTGTTAATACTATTAGACATATTACTGGGATCAAGTTCATACTTGTAATGATGTGATTTGCTTGGAATATTTTGAAAGATTTATTTTGTAAACCTGTGTGCTCAGGCGCCAGTCAGGGAAAAACGATGAACGGCTCTCAAACAGAATGGATCACTAGTGAATTTCTGACTGTTTGCAAAGAACCCGAGACTATTTTTTCGCTAGAGCTCATAAATCTCTAATGCTCCCCATTATTGGGCATATGGCTACATTTTTATCGCAATAAAGCCAAAATATGCGTCACTTTCTTAAAAGAGATGTCTATTCTGCTTCTATTGTGCTGGACATGTTAACAACTCAAAAAACTTATGGTCTATACTCTCACAGCTGTTACCTAACAAAGCATCATCTACTTCCAATTCTGTTAAGACTGATAATGGTTTCACATCTTCAGCTCAAGTACTGCTATGCTTTTAATAACTATTTTCCGTTCTATTGGTTTTTCTCTTGCAGATAAGTTTGATGATGCTCGAACAGACAGCACTCACCTACAATAATTTTAATCGCGTACTGTGAACTTCTCTTTTTCATTTTCTGTATGTTTCTACAAGTTTGTTTATTAAACGCAAATATGTGATATGTCTATTAAGTCTCCAGGATTTTGATGCTTTTTCAGTGTAAACTCTAAAGCTGGTGCTCCTTATATAAGCAATGCTCTTTGCTTTTAATTTCACCTTCCCTTCACTTACTACATCGGTTTTTTCCGGCAGAATGGAAAAAAGCCATTTACAACCCTATATCTTTAAAACTGGTGACAAGTCAGATCTGAGGAACTAATCGACCTATTTCGTTCTGCCACTTAATTTCTAAAATCATGGAAAGAGCTGTTCACATTCATTGTATTTTACCTTGTTGACAAATGTCCTTCTCTCTGATAACCATTCAGGTTTTCGTGCTAATCAATTCACACTACTAAAATACTTTGCTTGATGTTCAGGATTTTATTTTGAAAATATATGGTATGAGGGTCGTGCACAGTTGCAATTTTCTGACCTCAGAAAAGGCTTTGACTGCGTTAACCATTCACTTCTCATTGAATAAACTTCACAAATGGTATTATTGGTCTGCTCACTTACATGGTTTCGATCCTGTCTCATTGACAGAACTCAGGCAGTCAACATTATTCTACTCTTTCTGACTTCAAACATAATCAACATTGGAATCCCCCAAGGCTCTATTCTATACTTGGCCCTCTTCTTTTTCAAAAATCATTTTTTGTCAATAATCTTTCAAATAGTGTTACCTGTAAATGTACTAATGTATGCTGATGATACAACACTTCTTTGTACTCCAGACATCCACACACTCTTGAATTTGAAAAATTTGAACTTCAATCAAACTTAAAAAAAACATTCTAAATGTTTGATGACTAACAAACTCACTTTGAAGGCCAAGACAAACCAGTTTTATGGTATTTGGTACACGTCATGTTCTCAATAATTTTCCAAAATGTTCGCTGCACTGTATTGATACTATTGAAATGGTTGCGCCTTTTACATATCTTGTTGTAATTTTCTTGATCCTCTGATGTCTTGGTGTGATCATATCCCCATCATATGTCTGCATGTATTCCTTAACGTTGTGGTGTTATAAGAAGACTTCAATATTATCTTCCAAAGAACTCTTTTATGCTTGCAAATTCAATTGTCATGGCCACATTTTGACTATTGCAGCCCTGTCTGGTCTACCTGTACTAACGAGCTATGAACACAAACTTCAAAGTTCCTTTCAAATAGATTAGCTCGCATAATTTTATCAGCTGACATAACAACTCTGTAAAGACTTGAATGTGTACACTGCAGTGGACAAAACTTACTTATCGGTTGTATAACCATATGCTACAGCTTATTTTTAAATGCTTTCAAAGGTTTTGCCCCAGGTTACCTTTCCTCTCAGTTCACTTTTTATGCCTCAGTTTCATTTTAAGGTACCCGAAGGTCAAACCACAAACTCTTTTGCTATGACCACTTGGAACCTAAATGCCGGGAAACGTCGTTTCCCATATGAGAGCAACCAAATATGTGAACAGTCTTCCTTCTGATATCCGCTGTAACTAATATATCACATGAGTCTTCTCAGCTTAAAGCATCTACATTTGTAAATCCCACATGAGCATATTTTGTACTACTGTAGAGTCAATAGTTTCATTTTCTATACTCTTTGCTTATTTGATTTTGTTCTGTGTTATAAAGGTATTTTAATCTTATGTTAATGTCTTTATAGTTCATTCTGTACAATGTGTATATATTCAGGGCCTCCTTGGAAATCAGTGCTCTTTTCACTGAAGGGGCTACCCGCCTAAGAAAGTTAAATAAATTGGTTATTGAGTTTCGCGGAAAGGTTTGCAGGTAGAGGTTATGACATCAATTAACACTTTTGTGCATTACGTCATAAAATTAAAGATGGATGGCCCGGTTTAATTACAAAACGTTTCTATCTCGATTGACCCCCCATTGCCTCATTTGTATGTTTCATGCCAATATTTTAATCTGTTGATGATGCGGATCTACAAACTTTTATTTTGTTAGTAGATACTGAGTAAAACATCATATTGGTCAACCAAAATGCGGTACTTTTTTCAACACTCATAACAGCCAAACCATAATACTTTTAGCCATAAGATTACACAGTGTAAATGAGAACAATAGCAGCTTCCTTATTACGATAGCCAAAATTTTGACCACTTACAGTCAAAGCTGGAGGTGGGGGGATGAGGCTATTTGTGACCGGACCATGGACCTTTAAAAGAAATATTTCATTCTTTCTTCATCGAAGGGAATCCAGTTTTGGGAGCCGGAGGCATGTAGAAAGATGCAAAATTGAATTTAGTCTGGAAACCAATTTACTTAGAATGAGCAAATGTACCGACGACTGGTAGTGGGAAAATCTGTAAAAACACAGGCCACTGCTTTCTTGGAATTGCACTTGACTAAAGCGGACATGACGGCACATTCAAGAAGAAGCGCCCTCAATTCTGTTCGAACCTGGGTTTCTGATATTTGGATATGTTACCAGTGTACTAGATCACGCCTGAAAGTGATCAAGTCGAATAGGGAAAATCAAGAAAGCATGTTTCCTATATGGATGATTACAATAGCAGGCAATTTTTAACAAGGTTTGCGGTTTCCTTGTACTTGTTTATCGCATAAAAGGACCCAACCCCTACAACTAATGAACCTTTGCCATTCCTATTGCTAATTTAAAGCATAAGGAACTGCACTGTTTTGAAATGCCCTCAGTGGTTCAATTTGAGATTTTGCAGTGTGTTGGTAATTGTCTAGTAATTAAAGGTGCTAGTTGCCGCTGTGATGTGTATTGTGGTTCGAATCTTGATATGAGAGCTGGCACTTCACATACACCCCATGCAAGTACCGTGGGAAACAAACTTGCGGTGTTGACGGTATGACGCAATAATCATTTTGCAAAACCCTATCCAATACTGTGCTAATATTGAGGTTAACCACTAAAACGGCATTTTTTTTGTTTTCTATCTTGAGGCCAAATTTCGGATACAATGAGAAAAATACGCCTTTTCATCTTATATCAAAATCATCCTACTTCCGGTAAAATCTGGGGTCCCAAAGATGATCGGAACACGCACCTTAATTATAACCCGATGACTGGAAATGCTCAAAGTGCATACTGTCATAAAAGAAGCAATTTTGTATTGGAATCGTCATATCCGATTGTAATTTAACTGTGGAGCTGAAACGCCAAATTTCTCTGTCTATTGTGAATAGTGCCACTCATTCAAATTACCTCTACTTGACTAAATGCCTGACCCAAAGAACACCTATGGTGAGGTAGATATTGGAAGGGCTTTTCCAGCAGCCATGAATTATTATCAGGACAATGTCACAAGAACAGAAAATGTCAAAGTAACTAATCTTCTCAAAGAATGCAAATGCAAAGTCAGAAGTATTTCACGATATGGGGCGAAACTGCTGTTCATCATACATACCAAATACATCACTCCGCACAGACACCTACTTCTTCAAAGATTTGTAAGACTGAATCGGCAAGGTCTCTGGCCTCTTCTACCCTGGTGCGAAGATTTTCAGGAAGGAGTCTCACACTCTGCGACATTCTTACTTAGGACTCTAAGCGACCGCAAGTCTTGCGTCCATTGTGAGGGTCTTCTGCTCTCCAGTCTAAAAAATAAGTGAAAAACCTTTTGCGTTTGGTAAAATGGTTTAACCCGATTTCTCTAAAATATCATGAAAGGGGGAATTTCGTGATCCACATCCTCTTCCCCGCTCACCTCATACAAGTGAGATTTTTATATCACGAACCGTTGGCCAGTAGAGGTAATGTGTGCCTATCGTATATGCCACTTCGTCTACTCCAGAAGAAATTTCTAATTTTGGTATTTACACATTGGCCTATGGGACTCTATGATACAAACATTTGCTCATAACATCAAACGCATCCATCACGGAATCAACTGAAATTTGTGAAATAATTTTCTCCTGCATATCTAGGTGAACCCAAACAAAAATTATGCTAGGAGCACGAGATCTAAATAAACACCTTCATTGCTATCATTATAATGATTTTATGGTAAAACCTTATTTGACATCTGACTTAATTTTAGTGAATGAGCAGAACTTGCCTTTTGTGACATTTTACTAAGGTATTCGACTGCTCATTTAATTAAATGGCAACACTATTAATTAGCATCATTTTTGGTTCTATGAAAATCATATTGGTCAGTCGAAATTTTAATGTTTTATGGTATGATACTTTTGTGTGTTCTCCGTAATTCAAAGAAATCTCACATTCAGGGATGTAAATGGGCGCATATCAAGATTTCCTTAAAATTGATCCGGCCCTTGCCTCAGCGACCAAAAGGCTTGCGCGCAATGCTAAACTTTTTTTATGTGTGAACGTCCAAACAAACGCCATACAGAGGGTAAATCGCTCTATCAAACACATTGGTCCTGCTTCTTACGGTGAAAATCTAGGGATGCGAATTCGACGAGAATCACATATTCGATTCTCGCAGTGATTCTCTTAGCATCATTATGAGAATTCAATTTCTCCCATTGATCATGAATTAGTGTTGATTTCAAGTAAATTTGATTCTCGCAAACTCTAAAAAACGAAAAAAATAAAAAACTTAAAAAAAGCAAAAAATAAAAAAAATCATAAAAATCTTAAAAATTAACCCTAACAACACAACACGTCCGACTGGCAATAAACGCGCTACCAAAGTACCTCCTGAAAGTCCACCAGCAATTAGACGCACGTGCTTTGCATTGGATGGTGTCTCACCAGCATAGGTACATGTGTTCCTGTGGGGAAGATGTCCAAACAGCAACTCCCAGATTGTTTTCGTCCATCTCCCTGGTGTAAGCGGCCGGAGTACAATGCATCAGCAATAGCTATTTGTTACGCCTACTTCCTGGTTCGGAAATTTACCTTGACAATCTCCAATTTGGAACGTCCAACACTCGACGTTCGGGGAGAACCCGGAAGGACTTGGATAGTGCACTAGTGGGATACAAGGAGGCATCGGAAACTACCTGATATCTGCGGGGATCTCACCGCCATTTCGAAGCAATTGATTTTCGCGATCTCCTGGGGGAAAGTGGCCCAGTGGAAATGGACAGCAATGTAAAAAGAAAAGTAGTTCCTGACGTCCAAGGACAGAATTCGCAATGCGTAATTTCAATGTTGGTTTTGCCATTCTTGATGTGATAGGGTTAACAGATTTTTTAATATGACGCACTTTGCGAGAATTTCCCGTAAATTTCCGAAAGTCGTGCATCCATGCACATTGCAGTATTGTAACTCTAAATGCAGAATTTATAATATTGCAAAACTATATCCTACAGTTTTTATTGCATTTGAATTGACTCCATAGTTTACGAAAAGAAAACAACATGGCTTATTTTCTGGTTAACATTTGAATGAATGTTTGACCTGCAAGACATTATCATTTATAGCACAATAACAAAGAACAGGGGTTTCCACCTTTTTCTTAAATCTACTCTAGACGTTCCTGTTCTCCATCCTACCTTTTCAGCCACACTTTCCATCTCCGCACTTTCTCCGTGGTGTTCCCCTTCCTCTGTCGTCCAGTCATTCCAGTGGTCCACAGTGTCTCCTGGGTGGTTTCCACTCTAGTCGATAGCTTGTTGGCATTGTCAATGTTGCTCTTTGCATATCAATCTGTGATGATGGAACATTCAGAGTAGAAGACAATATAAGGCCTAAAAAAGAAAATGTTTTAATTGGGCTAACATAGAAAAAAAATAGCTGGTAGGTAGGTCGGATTTTTTTTTTTTTATGTTTCACATACTAGAACACAAAATAATATTACACACATACAAAAACAAATGGCACAGTCTTACCTTTTTCTGTAACACATCTTTTTATTTTGTCATTTTGAATGTCCTGCAATCCTTTAGAGTACGAGATGAGTCATTTTTTTCACAAGTGTTTTTAAAATTTTTTTTTTTAAAAAAAAAAAAAAAAAAAAAATATTTAGGGTCGGCGGTAAAAAATAGGGTCGGTCGGGTTCGCCAATCAAACAATTTGTTTTTTAGGCCTAAGGTGCAACAAAGATTTTGAGGCGCACCAAATATTGTGTCACCCCAATATTGTGGTCCATCAAGTTAATTTCATAGATTAGACCTATAGATTCTTGCCTTGTTATTTTTGCTACAGAAATGTCCTTTTAAAAAAGAAAAAGCGTTTGGATTGCTTCATTTATCAATGTAAAACATAGCTGAATTCGTATTTGCTTCTATAAGAAAAATTAAAATTTCACATTGTTTGTACCAAAGAACATTTCTCGGCTTAATAATCCTTTCAGCTGGGGATATTTTTGATGGAAAGCTTTACAACATCAGGCCAAAATCAGTACTTTCGATTTTTAAGGGAACCCCGAGATGTGAAATCTTCCGTTGCAACCTTTAATAAATGATCTTAAGGCTTTGAGTTGGCATGCAATGCAGCACACTCAGTTTGACAACTCATAATGGCAAAGCCCCGCAGGGGCACTCCCATTATGTCTTTCAAGTGAAATGTCAGTTGCACTGATTTTTACCAATGCAAGAAATATGCAGACGTTAACCTAATTCATAATTGTTATTACAAGCACTTTTTTACTATAAAAAAAGATCTGACTACCGATGAAATTCCTCAGGTGTTCATTGCATTAATGTTTCTAATGAAAATGCACAACACAACCCAAAAATGAATCAAATCCACGCGCTTAACGTAATGCTTCCAAGATCACACCGATACATCACTCGTAACATACCCATGTGCAACATGACAAATTTCAATGCATGAATTAATCCAAATCGTATTGCTCTCATGCTTAAACTTCTTAATGATAACAACAATTTTGCCCCGTTTGGTACATTTTTTTTAAGCTGTACTAGTATTCATTTTTAAACGACATTGTAGGAAACATGGCTGTTGCCATTTTTTACAATTCTCCTCCATATTGAATGCAAAAACTATTAAATGACAATATTTTCCAATTTTGTATCTGTTTTTATCTTTTTGAATAAAACATCCCATTCAACATACCAGTTGGACATGAATTGAAGCTTCTCAACCGTCCTGGCTGCGCTTTGGGCATATTGGATGTTCTTGAGGGCACGGTGGTAGAGGCGCCTACCCAGCTTGGAAGACACCTTACTTAATCTCTTTTTCAGCTTGTCAGTTGGAACAGGCTCTCTTTTCTCGGGAGGCCTTGCCTCTCATCTTCACTTATCGCCCCCCCCCCAAAAAACCCCCCCGAGAAAAAAAATTTTTTTTGACCCCCCCCCCCCCCCCCCCCCTCCCCCCCCCCCCCCCCCCTCTTGGCCACCTCTGCAGATTTAAGTTTGTGTCCTGGTGTTTTACCTTAAAAGCAACAGGATTGCTAGACATCATTTAAAAGGCCATGCCAATCACCTAAGGATTTACATGCAGTTCTCCACAATTGCTTCTCAATCAAAGGAACTTGTACTATGTATAGGGCATTCCATTCCTTTTTTTGTTGATCCGGTATTACCTGCATTGCTATGTTCATGGTCCATGTAAAACTGCATTGCAAATGTTGAGCTCATCATGGGACACCCTTAATCATGACATTACGTTTAGGCGCATATAGTCTGACTTACACAGTAGGTAACAGTATGGGGTTGGGGGAGGGGACACATTTCTCCAGGGTTAAGAAAGCATAAGGAAGGCAGAAAGAGGAAGGAAAATGCAGAAAGAAAGAACTAGTAAGGCAAGAGAGGGGAGGTCCAAAGTGATAGGGAAAGGGAAGGAGGTAAAGAGGGATTGAAATGTTGTGATGAGCTTTCCCAATAACTCTTCCCCCATTTATAACATCCGGCATTGGTAAAACAAATTGGTTTAACAGTGAGGCAAAACAAGCCTGAAAAAAATTAAAGGCCCCTTACACAGGCCACAAGGAAAATGATGAACTTCCACCACACTGATGGAGTTTCCATAACCTGACCCCTTTTTTCTGAACACTTATGAATTTGGAAACCTAAAGGTGCAACGAGAGATTTTTGAGGCACCCAATTTTTTCATTAAGTAATTTCATATAGACTAGACCTCAATATATTTCTAACCTTGTATTTTGCTACAAAATTTCTTAAAAGAGGAAAAAGGTGATTCTGATTTGCTTTTAATTCAATGTAAAACTTAGGGTGAATTTCGTATTTTCTCCAATAAGAAACTATAATCCATTGTCACATTTTTGTACCAAAGAACATTCTCAGCTTAATCCTTTCATATGGGGTTTTATTTTTGATGGAGCTTTTTTACACGGGAAAAATAGTACTTTCGATATTTTTTTAGGGACACCTATATGTGAAATCTATCGTTGCACCTTCATGGAGATAAACCTGTGGTTTATTCCGTGAATATTTCCAAATCCATAAGTGTCTCAGAAAGAAAAAGTGTGTCAGCTGAGTCGGTTACGGAAACTCCACCGGACAGTGTCTTTATAATTAGGCAAAATGTCATTTTAAAAACCAAGACACTAAAATTCCTTTTACAAGCCTTCCCGTACCTTTCCATCATGTGGTAGATAGTATTCAATAGCAAGATCATAAGCAGTGATAGCAATGTCACACCAGAGACGACCACCTTGCCCATGCGTTTTCATTCAGGTTATTTACCTTTTCACTGCTGCTGCTTTGGTGTTCTCAATCACATGCCAGGTGCTGTCTTGAAGATTGGAACAACCTATTGGATTGTGAAAACAGAATAATTTTAATTTAACTTGGAGGATCAGATTGTCATTTGCATAAGCCCGTAATATTTAGACCAAAGTTTTGCCAGGTATTAAAGTTAGTTGAACTTACAATAGACGGGACATACATGTACTTTATGTGACCTGTGATGTTATTGGCAAAATGAAATGCAGATTTCCAAAATGGGGAATTTGGGAGCCTCCTCCCTGGGAAATCACATATTCCTTGCAGTAATCTGTGACTGAAACTATTTTACAAATTCATCTCTGCTTCCTGGAAATTCACATTTTTGAGCTGATTGGCACTCAACCTGCAATCAATACTTATGCCTTCAAAATACCGCATATTTATAAATGACATGGTCTATAAAAATCCCTATTCTTTGAAGCCCTTGGCAAATCATGTACTCTAGTGCTGTTCATAATCTCCTTGGACAGGACATACAGTGCATAGCTCTTGCAGACTTAGAACTCTATTCATGCATTTGTGTGTAGGGTATGTCCATGGACTTACAAATACTGTAGTTTGAAGTCCTGCCATTTCACTGTTCTAAGATCATATCATAAGCCTTGGCAGCAGAACTGTGTTTGTCAAGGTTTTCATTGATGTTAATTCAGTTGATAAACTGCCCCTTTTCGAAGAACACATTTGGGGTATCCGGTGCATGTTCACGTTGTGATATGAATGTAAAAACAATGTTACAATGAATATCTTAGGAATGAATGCTCTAAAATCATCTATGCCTTTCTTTTGGAAGTAAATACCCAACTGCCATCTTTTTCCCACTCTTTTTTAGTGCAGTTATGGATCAGGTTCATACTTGGTATCACTGACCTCTACGTAATAGATCAAGGAGAGAAGCACACCGTTATTAAAAATAATGGTTGGTTTTGATAAGGTCTGGTGAGCCTGTTAGACGCCGACCCTGCGGCGAGCCTTTAGGCGAGCCGCTAGGTCGGATGTCTAACAGGCAAGCCCGACCTTATCAAAATTCCATTATTTTTCATACGGTGTGTTTTGAATTCTTTATCTTACATTATACGTCGTGACAAAAGAACATCGATTTTAGGATAATTATTCCAGTAAAATGGAGAATATATTTTCGGTTTTTTTAACGATCTTGAAGCCGCGTTACGTTTTTCTTCTAATTAAAACACCCATTGTGTCTGTTTTTCACTTGTTCAGGAGTCTAACACCAAGTCGAGTCGATAATATGTTTACTCTTCTGGAGAGAGATAATCTTATTGTCAAGGAAGCCTGATCTGATTTAGAAATGGGCCCACTGTTGAGAAATTCTCCTATTTGCTGGTTAAGGCATGTCTAATGGTTATTTTAGTGGCAGTTTTGGATATTTAAGTAGGTTCAGTGCAAATACCCTTTCAACGTTATATCTGACCCCAGATTCTGACACCACGATTACAGATCTTTCAACAGAGTTATCGCGGTGTCTACCGAATGCTAGACACACAGGTTTGTGCTTAATAATTTTAGCTAAGTAGATATCCTATCTTAGGCAATTCTTAAATAGGCTATGGCTTTACTGCTATCACTAGCACTCGATTTGCACATAAAGAAAACAAAGGCAGAAATTCCCTTCTTTTATTAATACGTTTCTCCTCAATTTTATTTTAAATCCCGTATTCTTGATCGGGCATTCACGGTTATCAATTGTTCATGGTTAGCGATTCTTTAAGTAAAAGCACCGATGTTTAAAAATTGTCTTTTGAAGATTTCAATGCCTTTGAATCACTACTTGCTGCTTCTTTGACATATACATGTAACTAAGCTAAGCAGCATACCGGTAATCCGACAATCACCAATAAGCTTTTGTATTGAGTCACTAAATTTCTCATGACTTTGACTCACTATCTTGGCTGATTGTTGTCGATATACATGTAATATCTAACCAGCAGATGTAATTTCGACATCACAAATAAGCTTTGTATGAGTCCCTGTCTTCATCGTTTTTTTATTTCACACAATAAAGGAGCAAATGTTTCGATTGTCCCTTTAAACTATTAAAGAAGAAATTTGCATAACTATACAATCACTACTTTGCCTGACCCCAGCAGACGGTAAAATCCGCGTACAACTTCACATAAGCTTTTTATTGAGTGCCGAAGATTTTCCATGACTTTGAATCACTATCTTGGCTGATTCTTGACTTCTTATATAGCATGTATAAGCTTCACTTCACCCCCGATGATTTGCGATGACAGTGTTTTTATACGGATCTTAATGTCGATTTTCATGATACCACACACGGGGAAAGGGCATAGCGTTTTTCCGCACATCTGAACTTACCCATGGGTTTGAGATCGACATTGACCAAATTTGACCAAATGTTGCATGTGTACAAAAAACATGGAGCCTTAATCGGAGAAGAGCGCCAAACAAGACGAGAAATTGAAATCCAAAGACAAACACCGCCCGTCGCCTAGTGAAAAAAGCCGATCGGTGGCCATCATCTGGCCCAGGAAAAATAAAAAAATTGTTGTTGGCTGAAAACACTCATTTAAAGGTAAATATTTCATCTAAATTCACCCCCGAATAAATCCCCCCTTTTAGAAAATGCAAACCGCCCCCGGGCAGTTATTAGAGGATATATGGTAAGTAAATGGCATCTGTGTTCACATGAGCTTATTAGATTGATTCTCTTTCACTATTGTTATTTCTTTCATTTGTACCACCTGAGGCCGAGGTGTTTCTAGAATTTTCTTTGTTCAAATTGTCTTTTATTTTTAAACGTATGAATATCAATCAGACGTTATTTTTCCTACCGGAAGTGTCCAGAGACCACGTTGTCGTAAAAAATAACGGTGTGATGAAGATTCACAGTGTAGATAACGTCTCTGATCACTTTCGTAAACTATAATGAACAGTTGAACACAGAAGCACAATTGATAATGATGAAAGAAATAGGGCCAGACGTCCTATACATGGATAGCGGGTCAAGTCACTGATTGAAACATCAGTAAGTTGGGTATTGACCCATACATATGGAGGGCAATGCATACACCTTGTCCACCAATAGAACATCTGTTGGAATATGCACCAGCAGGTGTATGCATTGTTTTCCACCATATTGTATAATGGGTCCAAACCCTTTCACACTGTTGTTTCACTTCGTGCCCATCACGGTGCTGCAGCCCGCCTATCCATTTAGGAGGCATGCTTGGTATGCTAGGACAAGGGTCATGTGAGGTCCACAGACAAGGTCAATGGTCATTAAGGGTTCACTTAAGGTCATTATATTGCTCCTAACTTATTCTTTGACCACCATAATCAGAGGACCTATTTGGGACCACTTGTCCCTTTTTTGTTTTAGTTTTTAAAAACAAACTTGAGGCAAAATCTAAAACTAACCCAGTAATACATATGATCTTAGGACATGTAATTCAACTGAACGCATATTTCGCTTTCCTGGGAAGCTGATTCACCGTGAGATTTTAATTACCTCACACATTAACCCACTGGGAAAATAATCTTTCCTTTAGGTTATTATAATAAAATGTCACTTGCAGTATGATATTTTTTTGATTTCTGTAATGCAATTCCATCAATATAAATGCATTTGGCACAGGGAGTGGGCATGAGATTTAGCAAAACTGTTTTTAGCACACACTTCAAGATATTGGTGACTCATCACATAAAAACCTACCGGTTGTCGGTAATTTGTATTTCAATATATTATTTAAATGCATGAAAAACAAAGAAAATAAAAAGAAATTTAACCACATTTTTCATCATGAAATTTTAATGCTACATCCAATTTACAGTGTCATTTTAAAGCTGATAATAGTGTCAGCATACTGTTTTAGTTCAACCGACCATACATGTATTACCATACCCATGTAATTGTTAAATCTTCAGTACTTTATCAGAAGTGGGACTCCATGCAATATTATAGTTGGAGTAATAATTTCTTGGCCAAGTTAATAGGTATGCCCGCTTCCCCGCCAAAACGGCGCACCACTGGGTTGCACGTAGATGCAGTTCACGCGACAAGCAATGCGTGCGTACGCCAGGGCCAAGAAATTATTACTCAAACTATAGTAGAAAGTGCCCTTTGAAAGGCCAAATGGCTTTCTAAAGAAATTAAAGACACTATCAGTGATCCACCCAAAAGAGTCCAAATATTTGATATTGACAGAGTGGTTTCAAAGTGAAGGCAAGTCTGTATAATTTATTTCTTTCAAACTGAAAATTGACAGGAGAGGAAGAAAACAGTAGTCAATGATATGAACCTTCATTCAAAATTACGTGTTGAAGTAAGTGTCCATTTGGACAGCAATGACTAAAATATCTGATTTTGTTATTTGGTTTTACCACTTGTAGGGTTATGTTAGGATATACTTATTGCAGACATGCAAAAAGTGATTTTTCACAATTTTTTTTTATTTTCTGATTTCTGAAAGTGCCTTTAATAGTTGTGAAGGCATGATTATTTGAACCCTTTGGAAAGTTCACAACTACACCTACCTTCTCTGTTGGCTCAGCAATGATTGGTAATTTCTCCTGCAAAGTGTCCAGTTGCTTGCAAGCCATGTCGTTGGCCAGAGAGACTGAATAAGTAAAAATGATTTGTTCACTAAAGTTATAGTGCAGATCCAATTGACAATTATTTTTGGTACTCACAGGAGTATTTCAATTATTATCAGGAATCTGGTTCACTCTGGTCTGGAATTTCTAGATCTTGGTATCGGCAAACTTCTTGTCTGGTTTTGATGATGACACCAAACTTTTGGGTTGCTGTTTGAAAATTAACTGATCATGGAATTTGGCCAGCTTATAAGCCCTCGTGTCCAGAACCATGGTGTTATAACCTTACTACTCTAATAGCTCATGGTGGTTTTGTTACATATTGTCCAGAGCTAAACGCTCAGTAATCCACTATTAAAGTCAGGAAAAAACCCCCAAATAGTGGTTTGGTACATAATTCCCACTGACGCCGAAAATGCGGAAATGGCCACGGCCCCTTTTTTGTGGCGGGGTCACGCCCCTTTTGAGCGAAGTTGTACTACCTGACTGTTTCTACAAACCGTTTGACCTAGAATGTTTGGAGATACCACTCCAAATGTGCGGAATGGCCACATTATGGCGATTCAAGTAAGACATTTTTATAATCCAAAGTCAAAGGTTTTTAGATAATTGTGAAAAACTATTTCATCATTCACCATATCGCTCACTATACAAATTATGAAATGAATTCATAAAGTTTTCATGCCAAACAGGAAGGGGGTTCACCAAACATCTTGGATTTTGTGCTCCCTAATCCATCATGTTGATTGTTTGGGGGTAACAAAGGGTTGTCACAACGAAGGAAATTCATATTCCTTTTCGTTTTCAAACGGTCGCCCATAACAAGTGTGTGACCTTGAGCAAATTTGGGTAATATATATAAGGTGACAACCGTGCATTTTTAAGTGGTGGTTATAACAGTGTTATTTGCTCCAAAACTCAATCAGTTATAGCTAGTTATGACGTTTTGTATGCACATACTTTGACACATTTGGATCCAATTGGGATTAATCACATCATTTTAATGTTCCTCATTTCGTTTCATTGGGAGGGGTCCAAATGGCCCATCGTAGGCCCTACATGGAAATATATTTTTATATCCATTTTTATAGGACCTAAGAGAGCAGAGTTAAATGCTGCTGAAGGGTCCTTTTAACACTTACTGTGCTCAAGTGATCGAGATCGTCGATCAATAATGTGGCAGGTATTATAAAATGCTGCCGTTGTGTCGATTAGAGGTGTTAAATGATCAAACGCACTAATGCATGCTTGTGACCGTGAAACAGGCAAAATATCAAAGATTTCCAATGCCCAAAAAGTTGCCCCCCCCCTCCCCGTGGTCCGCCCTGAAAAAGTCCCTAAAAACAATTACCCAAACTGAAAAACTGAGACGACGAGCCATGTTAGTAGTGATTTTTATTGGCATTTAAAAACACATCTTTGAAAGATATAGAATTATTTGAAATTGTTTGTAATTTAAGATTCTTCACATTTGAATTTATACATAACGATTATCAAGGCCAATTTTAATTTAATTACATTACGGTGATCTCTACCCCGAACATGCGGCCCGTTAGGCGTAGTAGCGTTGCCAGACCGTGACCGGGGGGGGTGGGGGGCGGGGGTGGCAAGAATCACAAGAAGATTTCTCGATTCTTGTTCTTTGTACTTGCGATGGAGGGATGATTTAATGTACGAAGGGGTTGGGGTCCTAGGGGCGGAGAGGGGCTCCCGTAAGGTCCTGGGTTTGCCATTTAGAAGCTAAAAATTAGTGTTTCAGAGCACAAATTTCCCCATTTCCTTCTTTTACTTTCCCCCGTCCTCGTTTATTCTCCCACTTTCTCTTCTCTCCTTTGCCATTTCTTCGTCCCCTATTTCTCTCTTTTTCTCTTCTTTCCCCTGTATCTTCCTTTCCCTCTGTGTTCTTTTCTTTTCGCTTCCTTGTGGCCTTCCCATTTTGGCTCCTTCTCGATTTATTGTGTGTGTGTGTGTTGGGGGGGGGGGAGCTTTCCCCCTGCCCCTCCACACATTGCGACGCCAAGGTAGTGCGGCCGTATAAAAAAATTGGGTAATTTTTATCGAATTTTGCATTTCATCCTTAAGGGGGCAACTTTTAGGGGTAATTGATATTTTTAGCCTGGCATTCCTGGGAACCGGCATGTAGGTTAGGCATATAGAATTTATTTAAAGATCCTCAGCAGCTTTTACCTTGCATTAGGTAGGCCTACAAAATGAAAATACAAGGTAGAGTCGCTATTCAAACCACGCGGAGTGCCGTCTACTGTAAGTTCAGGTTTTTAGTGCTTTTTCATGCATACGTGGGGGGGGTCTTCATTTTTGCTATTTCATGGTCACCAGCTTGCACGTTTGTGCTTTTAGCCATTTAAGACCCTTCAGCAGCATTTAACTTACATTAACTTGTCAGTCCCTACTAAATATGGAAAACAATATATTTTCACTTTACGATGGGCCTATTTGGACCCCCCCCCCATGAAAAACGAAAGGAGTAGTAACATTAAATGCTGATTTGATCCCATATTGAAATCCAAAATGGGGGCAAAACTATGTCGCAAGACACAAGTTCATAACTGATTAGTTGCTGGAGCAAATACACTGTTTATAACAGCACTTACAAAATGAACGGTTTCACCTAATGATTACCCAATTTGCTCAAAGGTCACAATTTTTTGACGGGCGCCATTTGAGAACGAAAAATGAATTATTGAATTTTCTTTTTGTGGCCTACCCTTCCTTAGCTACCCCAAAAATTAACCCTGAGGAGAGTTAGAGCAAAATCCAGGTGTATGTGAACTCCCGTCCTGTTTGGCATAAAACCTGATAAAGTCATTAATTATTGTATTAGTGCGCGGATATGTGTGAAATCAAGTTTTTCCAATTATCTTAAAAACCTGTGACTTTTGGATATAAAAAAATGCTTACGGGACCCCCCATGAATGTGGCCATTCCGCACACTTTGAAGTGGTCTTGCAACCTTCTAGGTCCAACGGTTCTGTAGATACAGTCAGTAGTACTTCGCTCAAACGGGGCGTGACCCCCAAAAAAGGGGCGTGGCCACTTCAGCCTTTCTGGCGTCAGTGGGAATTATGTTTACCAACACAAATATTGTTCCTGACTTCAATTAGGTGGATTTCTGAAGAGTTAGCTCTGGACATATATGCATACAAAACACCATGAGCAGCTACAGAGTATACTCCTGATCCACAATTGCTCCTTGAGCCAGCACAGTCCTTTGCGTTCTTGAACAATAAATGAGGCTTCTCCTAAACAAAACGTTGTTGCCCGATGCTGGTTTATGATGGCCGATTGGCACATGTCCCCATTTTGAGGCTTTTTATGTGCTGTCCATGGTTTCACTGTGGTGATGGTGCCATACCACTTCAGGGTTCTGACCAAACCTCTTCCGTTTTGTTTCATGTTCATGAATCTTGTGGCAAAACAATTAGCCAGTTTCACCAAGTAACAATAATTTTCCCCACATCTTATTAAATTGTACTTTAAAATCTTGTAGATAGATGGCTTCAGCGGCTTTAAGGTCATGGCTGGAATAGCTGGTCTTTGGGGTGCCACTTGGCAGATATTGTTGTTAGATGCTGTAGTGGATGTACTGGAACATTATAGAAATCCACATGTTTTCCTGAAGATTCTTGAAGTCCTTTCTGCATCAGGAGTACGGGGTCATAACACCATGAAAAAGGACAAGAGCGGCGATATAATAAGATGGACAAAATCTATGTGATAAGATTGTGTTTTTAAACAGCATCCCAAAAGTTTGGTGTCATCATCAAAACCAGACACAAAGTTTGCCGATACCAAGATCTACAGAAAATCCAGATCAGAGTGACCAGATTCTCTGATAAGAATTGAAATACTTCTGTGCAGATACAAAAATAAATAATTGTCAATGGGATAGTTTACAAATGATGTATGAATGACTCCAACTGATGAATCTGTTTCAAGTATAAATGAAAGAGGGACCCAAATTCACAAAACATGCCATCAATGGAACCAATTTCAAAGGTTAAATTTCAGATATACTCCGATATCTTGATTGGAAATGATTAAAAGTGATTTCCATGCCGGTCCGGTGTTTGAGGATTTTTTTAAAAAACACGTAAAACACACCTATAAATTCACTATTTGGGCTCATTTTGTAACCCTCATTTTTCCAATCCTGTGGGCAAGGGTCAATTGCTGGAAGGGGAAACAATTTTGTCAGCTGCAGTAGTTGTGATGATGAAGAAAACCCGGGGTTTTTTTTTTTTTTTTTTATCTAAAGACACATGAGAACAATATGTAGTAATTAGTCAAAAATAAATTTAGATCAGCTTCTTAAATTGTGGTTAAAAATACCAATAACTGCATTTTCACTTTGGGAAAATCGGGGGGGGGAGGGGTGCAATTGCAACCCCCAAATTCCACAAAGGTCCATTTTTGCTGATTTTTGGAATAACAAAGTCCAAAAATAACAAGAAATTTGACAAGTCCACATTTTTGGTGATCACTGATCAGATGTTCAGAAAAGAAAAAAAGGGACCATTTTGAGGGGGTTAGGTCCCACAAATACCAAAAAAGTCCACTTTTTGAGGTTCGCACCCCTACTAAATAAACACTCCGTATGGCTCTGCCTAGAAATAACAAACATGAACTTTTAAAGTGGTATTTTCACCCGAAGTATATACAGTGTGCAACTCTAGATACTTACTCACTAGGTGTGCTCAAAGCGATCCACAACAGGTTTTTACGGGATTGCAGCCACTGCAAACGGATCGATTTCTCTGCTGCCTCAAGGGTGTTTGTGTACTTCATCATGCTTGTTATATTCCTTGGGTAAATTGATGGCACTGGATACTGGCTCATGTGATGCCACCACCAGGAAGGCTGGAGACCTTATCCACAAAGCTTTCACTGGCACCGTTTAGTACCAATGCATGATCAGGAGCAGCTTGTACTTCAGCAGCCATTTTGTAACCTTCTTGGTGTCTTGTTTTTAATTGATGTTGCGATTGATTTGGTATCTGGGGGTAGAAACAAAGGCCAACCGTCCATGATCATTATTAACACATGTATAGCCTAAGGCCAAGGGAATTTGATTCTTAGTTTCCTGTGGAGCGCGCATCAGATTTGGCGCTGTGGCAAATATTTCATTATTTTGTGAAAAATGTTTTTCTTGCAGACTTGATAATAAAAACTAATTTTCAGTTGCTCTAAAAAATTCAAGAATCCTGTCCTGTTCATTTTAAGCAGTTCCCTTGGGAGGGGTGTCACAGTATATACCATAAATAATGAACTTCTTCCAGATTTTTGTCCCACTTGTCATAAATACTTCGTGCAAAAATGTGTGAACTGATTTTTAAAGTTTAAACCTGTAAATACCGTGTTGTTCCTAATAAACGCCCCTGCTCTAATAAATGCCCCTAAGATTAACGATTCAAGATAATGAGTTAAGCTTACAAATCACATGATTTAATGGCCGGGACTGTCGTAATCCGTATCATAATCGCTGTTGTGCACAGTTGTAATAGTTTAATTAGTATGGAACTTTGACCTCGGGAAGTGCGAAAACAGCGTCCCCCGCTCGTTCATTTGTATTATTGGTAATCAGCAAAAATAAACGTGTGTAAGGTGCATTTTTGCGGGATTTTTGACTGTAATAAACGCCCTCCCTTTTGAAAAATGCACCGCCCCCGGGACATTTATTAGGAACAATACGGTAGCCCTGTTTTGTTAATTAGGCACTTGTAAACTTGTTTAATGTAACAAATATACATGTAAGGTTAGTAGTGTATTCAAGATGCCTTTAGATGTAATAATGAAAATGAAATGACAGTAAATATTAAATGAAATGACAGTAAATAATGAAATGACAGTAAATAATGAAATGACAGTAAATAATGAATAATGAAATCCGACCTCGTCGCCTTTTAAAAATCTCCAACAGGAAACTAAGAATCAACTTCCATTGGCCTAATATACCTTTGAAACAGCTAGATTATGTCAATGAAACTAGAGCCATTTATGTACAACATTTGCCAACAGTGACATGTAGGGTGCATGTGAGCCATGATGGTTACGTGATTGTGAGATGAAGTTATTGCCAAAGCTGGCATTCATACTCTAGGAATTTGTTTAATAGTTATTTTTCCCCCTTTCTTATTCTGCAAGGTTTTGCCCAAACAGCAAGTGTAAGCATTTCAGTTTTTGCAAACTGTTGCGGCGTTAACAAGGTCAAGCTCCCTAAGTAGTGAACATGGGGGGGGGGTCCATGAAACACCCTACGGACACCACCTTCCCAAAAGAATTTTCTCCCAAAATTATACCACTTATGCAGGGCCATAAATGAACTACTACTACTACTAAACCAAAGTTTTAAATCTGGTTTTATCCCAGTCAACGGGGGTGGCTTTCATAAATGAAGAAAGTAGAATTAAAATTAGTAGCAAAACAGTTAAAAATTTGTTTAAAAAATGAACACAAATCTAACACAGCCCTCATTTTCCACAAAATCTACCGTTACGTGGAATGAGAAAAGTTGTTAATATGTGAATTCTAAAAGGTTCAATCTAACCAAATATGAACAAAATTTATGTCATTTGTTAATAGTCATATTTTTGTGGCATTGTGTGCCATTGTTGTAACTGTACAAATTAATGTTACTGGGATTAATGCAGTGGGGGGTGGATGGATGGCAAAAGCAAAGTTCGCAGCATGTAACAGGTGTTAGATGAATTTTAGATTATTATCCTTTGAAACATGTAAAATACTTAAACAGCGAAAAATATTAATGTTAGGCAGTCCCGGGTTTCGCCGATCTCCTGGCTTTTTTAAAGCACTACTGTTTGTGATAACAGTTTTTTTTTCGCCGATTACCGGTGGGGTTGAGTATCCGCTAACCGATAGAACTTGATCTGCCCCGAGTCCAGTGCACCCACCCACCAAGTTTCGTGACAGTACGACCCCCGGCCTCCGACAAAAAGGGACAGACAGACACACAGACTTGACTTGGCTATTAACAATGTAGATTAATTGGGCATGGCCAATCACTAATGGCCTTGTCTCGGCCCAGGGCCCGAGATTTTACTGGAATTAGTGGTCCTCAAAATATGGTTATGTCTGAAGCCAGCTATGTACAAAAAGAAAGAAAGGGGTAATTTTCCATCATTCCCCGGCTGGTGCCACCACTAGTTCAGATATTGATTGATACAAATGAACCCAAGCAAGTGTCCCCCTCCTGGATTCGAACCCATGCCAAACATTTTATTATGAATGGAGAATCACATCGTTGAATGCCGTTTCTTCCTTTTCCATCAACTTTTCAAATAACAACTTTTAAAAAAAAAAACCTTAAGGAGATTCTACACGGACTTATCCTTCACTTTTAAGCTACTCCTCAAATTTCAAAGTGACCTTCTGGATGATCATTGCTACTGATACTAGTCCATTTAATACTAGGGCACTTTGTGCCACACGCCTCTACCCAAACCCAAATCAGAGTGCCCTGATCGGTAAATACAAGTCTCTGCCAAAACTTACAATGGCAATTTCCCATTTTGGTTACCTAGATGCATAATGCTCTAGAAAACTCCTTGAATAATGAAACCCCCAAAATAGGAAATTGATTTTGCCTTACGGTCTGGACTTGTGTGCACCATATGCAGGTGGCGGATCCAAGATTTGAAAAAACGTCAAAATTACCGAGGGGGGGGCTGTGTTGTAATGTCCAAAATGGGCTTATTTTGCAGAAGTACCGATAGGCGAGCGCCCCCTCGGATCCGCGCCGATATGTCAAGAGAACTATTTCCCCGACGATTTGTTGTGTCCTCAGCTTTGCTCAATACAAACCCTCAGGACACCCACAAGAACAGACATTAGGATTGCATAGCAGACGTTTTTTGTTGACATTCATTGGACTGTTTTCATTTGACCAGAGTAGCTCACTCAAATCAAAGACTTACTACTGGACAATTGTTAATATAACAAGATTTATAGACACTGAATTGAGAGATGGTCATTCATGTAGCTTTATGCAACAACCCTCAACAGGGCATAGTTGGCAGTGCTGCTTGTTTATGCGATGGTTGGTGGTGGTATCTGAAATTTCAATGCACCAAACTCTTTTTCCTTGATTTTATGAAATTGAAGCAAGTATAATCCAGTGTATCATTATCTGGAAGTTTGGAATTAGTACTAGTGCAAGCAAGATTTAGGTGTTAAGTTTCACTCCTAGTCATATTTTACTATTTTTGGGGCCAGTACAGCAATGGGTGACAGTTAACCATGGATTCAATCCATGTAATTTGTTTGATGGTGCCAGTGGTGGGAGGGATAACCAATAATACCCAAGGTGCTGCACCTAGCATCCTATGAATCGGTATGATCTGGAGAATGGATCTGGCAGAACCAGATGTATGTTGGGCGCAATGATGTTTTTGGGGAAACTTCTGAAAGCAAATTAAACATCCTGAAAAAAGAGTGTAATTTGGCTAAACTAACAAAATTGTCCTAAAAATTACAGGTGCTCATTATTTCATTCCACACCTCTATTCATTTTCACTAGATATCCTTGAGGAAATCTTATTTCACAAATTTGAATTGATCCCAGTTTTGTCAGTTTAGTGTTACTGTTTATGAGCAATTGCTTGTATCCCCGTCCCATCATAGGCACTGTTGGTAATTACTGTCCGTATTAGGACAGAAAATCAAAAATTGTGAATTTCTTACAGAAGATAATTCAACCAAATTTGCACTGTAAGATTAGGTACAAAAATCATGGAGTTACTTAAGGCTAACGGTTCAGATGATATAAAAATCTCATCCTTTGCTTTTCTAGGCAAGTCGGGGGGACGAGGTAGTCCCAATAATTGGGACTTCCCATGACGTTTCTTTAACAGTATGCCTTTAACAGTCATGTGAATCCTCCTTTGATTAAGTTAATGGCATTATGATAATTGTACATATGGAGGAGTCATGCTCAGCAGGACTAGGGGACGAGGTTGTGGATCACCAAATCAAATGCCAAAAATGTGAAAATGTTGGCCACAAAAAAAAAAAAAAATCTGAAAAATCACACAGCATGGATATTTTATCCCCTTTATCACATGGAAATGACAACAGCTTCCCCACTGTCACTCATTCACACTACAAATACAATGCTCTAAACTGCACCCCTTGAAAATGGTTGAAAAGGGAGACTAAATTTGCAAGCTATACATAATACATGAATGTGAATCAATAGCAATGTTTATGATAAGATAAGAGGCTCTTGTTTAGATCACCAAAAATGATCACGTAAGTCGTAACGACGTCTAATTATTTAGTAGGCCTAAGCTACGTACAATATCATGAATATCGTTTTATTTTAACAAACTAACCAGTTCCTCTGCAGCTCTCAAAATTGCTTTATTTCCCTGTCACGTTGATCACGGGTCTTCCCAGTTGGAATCTGATATCGACCAAAATGTTCAATAGCTTTTATACACGCTCCCCGTCAGCAACGGGAAAACACCACTGACTCATGCAATACTCACCTTTAACCGTAACGTGATGTTTCCCATTCAACTAATCGCAATAACCGTACGATACAGTTCTCTACGTGACGAGTACTCTTATCCAATACATGCTGCTCTTTATATATCCGTGACCTCAACCAGCTGATTGGGGCAGTGCAGCGGCAACATAAATCAGCTGCAGTTGCGTCATGAAACCTTTGTACAGTAAACACGTACTTGAACTTGCGAAATCCAGGGATTTGACGCAGAAGGGTATTTCGGGAACTCAATCAGCGGTGGGATTTTTCGTGAGCTATTTTCCCGGCTATTTTATGTAACAGGGTTTATGTAACAACAGTTCTGCTGAGTTCTGTAGCATATAGCCATTGGTATTGCAAGCCATGATGATCGATAATTCTAAGTTTTTCGCCCGGGTGGGGGCACTTCCATCTATTATTCTTGGAACAGGAAGTGATACGTATACGCGTATGTAAGGCTGTGTATGATCCCCCTTTTCAGGACCGTTGTAGACCTCGTATTTTTTGGAAAATCTCACCCAAAGACCCCATATTTTTTCCCCAAAACTTTTTAAAATTTCACCAAAGACCTCTATTTTGGAGAAAATTTTGCAACAATCTCAACCAAAGACCCCATTTTTTAAAGAAAATTTTGCAAATTTGTTCTCGAAAAACCCCTATTTTGGGGCAATTTGGTTGTTTCTCACCGAAAGACCGGCGCGGCGCGCCGAAAGACCCTATTTGTTTTTTCAGCCCTCTGTCACCGAATGCGGGACCGAATGCCACTGCAGTGCTGCAGATTGGTGAATCTGCATTTTGGGGTACAAGCATGAAAATTGGCAGATATGTCAAGCTGAACCTACTGAACATTTTAGGATATAGACCCAAATTATTTTTTCCAAGATGGCCGCCAAATTCAAAATGGTCACCAAAAATGCTGAAATGACTAAATATCACCTTAATAAAATATCTGGTACAAATAATTTACCTCTGTTTTACCTAAGAAGGTGAAATTTGGTGTATTGGACATTTCTCAAGATGGCCCCTGCAAATGTTTTGCCAAAATGGCTGCCAAAATCAAAATGGCTGCCATAATTTTTTTTTTTTTTTTTTTTTTTTTTTTTTTTTTTTCAATGTTTTTTACCTGATTTTTTCAGATTCCCCCATTCATTTTCCATATATATTTCAGGTTTCCCCCTTATAACTTATAAAATATTTCAGGTTCCCCCTCCTAGTTTCGATCACTGTATCAATGTGGTACATGATAATTAGATATGTAAAATTGCAAATATGCATATTCATCAGGACAAAAACACAATATGCATGAAAGGAAATGGCTCGAGTGACAGTTTAGTAAAAATGAAACAATTTCTTAAACTTTTTGTGGCAATATTCATGAAACGTTTAACCCTTGGCTTACCAAGGGGAGTGGTTAACCCGTTAGTGAATTTTCCTCCGGTGCGCTAAAATGCCAAAAGCTTTCGTAAAAAGCTTCCAGGTATAATCATTTTCTCATCCTTTCCGGTAATTTTAGGAAAAAAAAATGTGAAGGTAGCACCTTCACTGGGGTTAGGGTACGCCTTCAAAGTCGAAGGGTAGGAGGGGTGCTTGCCACCCAAGGAAAATTTAGAGTACAGTTTTGAAAATATTTTGCACAGTATGGCTCTAAAACGCTATGTTTATGTAAAACTAGCCATTTGCCATCATTTAGAGCTGAAAACCACATGAAAATCCGATATACCTCCTTTTTTAGCGCAAAATTGGATTTTCGCCTATTTTCTGTGGAAAATGCCAATTTGATGACTCGCGGACTTATGAGTCATTGTGACGCCAAACTAGGTATGTTAGTACTTATTTTGGTTATCAATGGAAAGAGGGGGACGTTTAGTATCCAATGATATCAAAACCATAAGTATCGGTGCGTTATAACAAAATTCCCGTGGGTGGTAAATAACCCCTGGTTAATCGTGCTACAAAAAAAAAGGGTGGGAAGACAAAAGTTAATGCATTTTTGTTTTTATCAATGTATAAACCTTTTAGGCATTCATAGATCTTCACATATTACTGACTGTACATTAACTTAATAACCCTGATACACTGGGAGTCAGAGTGCTTTTATACCTTGTGCTATTGTAGTTAGTTTATACAAAAATGTGCTGTTTGAAAATTTCTGATAACAGATTTTGCTTAGATGTAAAACAATGTATAAAATTAAAAAAACTTGAACCAAATTTCTCAGTTAAAAATAGCTAAAAACTTACATTGGAAAATACTATTTTTGACTTTTCACTATTCTTGGTCTTGATTTTCACACAATTTTACACCATTCTCAAGCTGCCAAATATATAAAAACTAGGCCGAAGTCACATAAATTTCAAAGTAGTCGGTAATCAGTTGGGCTACTTTCACCGCATTGTTTTCAAATGGTGCATTAAGGGACAGGCCATCATATCAATTCGTATTAAATTACCATGTGCAAAACAAAGTTGGTCCAACACTTGTTTACAATCACTTCAGAAAAATGAAATTCATGCTTCAGACCACCAATTTGAAGAAAGCAAAGTTTTAATTTGCCAGTGGTCTTAAAATGTGTCATAAAAATATTGTGTACCATAATAAATATGATCAAACATTAAATGTTTTTCCAATGTATAATTTCTGTTACAGCTGTACCTCCTCAATTTCCTTTACAATACCATTGATTTGGATTATCAGCAAAAGTACAGTGGTAACCCATTAACACAAAGTGGTCCGAGATTCACAATTTACATCATGTCAACAGGAATTCCTGTTCAATCAGACATCAAATAAGGAAAAATAGTTTAGAAATAGAAAAAAGCAATATTCTGTTATTCAGGAATTTCATGTTGAAGGTTCATGTTAACGATTTGGCACTGTAATATTGCCTTTATAGCAACTGAAATGATTTAACCATGCAATTACATGTATTATTAGTTGTTACAATTTTGCGCCCCATGTGAGGACAGTCATTTGAAATATTGGAGATGTTGATTACAATTTTTGCATTCAATGGGGACTAAAATTATTAAATATCCAGGTTGAATGTTGTTTGTCCCAAACTCAATCGAATGTTCCATTTCAAGATACGTATATTATAGTTTGTATTTTACACAAATTTCTCCAGAAACACTTATTGAGGAAAAGGGAATGGAGTGGGGAAAGGGGAGGGTTGATGTGGGGGTATATAGGATAGTAATTCGTTTAAAGGGTAAAACCAAACCTTTATTCAATTATTTTCACCACAAATATGAAACATGTGGCCAGTATTAAAACATAGCAAAGATAACAAAAATCAACAAATGAGCACTAAAAAACAAATCACCCCTATTCGTTTTTTTTTTTTTTGCATTTTTCTCACTTGGCACTATTTTTTGCCCAGTTGCAAGAAGGACGAAAGTTTTGTCATGGAACAACTTTAACATATTAAAACATCCCTGTTATTCCTACATAATTAATTGACCACCACTTGAAAAATCTTTGTTCTTCAAAACGTCGTGTGTAAGTTAATTGCTATTTTTACATCAAGGTTGGACTGAGTATACAAAATGTGATTCAAGCTTTTTAGTTGTGTTTGTAGTGCCTTTTTGTTGAAATCACTTATTGCATGCAGGTCTTCATGACCTCAGTCGATGTGTACGGCCTACACATAGACTGAGGTCATGTAGGCCTACATGGTCTTTCTCCCCATTTCTTCAGAAGAAAAATTCAGGTTCCCCCCTTTACTACTTGAGGAAAATTCAGGTCCCCCCTATAGCCAGCATTTTTTTTTTTCAGGTTCTCCCAAAAAAGTGCCCATTCCCCCCTGCCATAAATAACGATCGCTCCCTAAATTCTGTAAAATGTAAGATTGTACAGGTAGAGATATACAATTGTTGAAATTCTTGAATGTGTGTAAAAGCACATAACATTCAAAATCTGTTCAACTGCGTGCACAATATATGGACCAGATGTAACAGAATGTGAAGTGTGTAATATCGTTAGCTCCATTCAGGGGGGGGGGGGACACGATCTGCTCGATTTGGGCATTGGGGATTTCCAGACGGTCATTTATGGAATTCTTACGTGCATTTTCTACGGCAGCCTCGGTCCCAGTGACATTGCAAAATCAACTTTTAAGCCTTCGTTCAATACATCTTAGTAATATCATGGTAATTTAGGAAATAATTATTGACTTCAAAATCCGTCGGGGTTAGTGGATTAACCCCGCTGCAAAATAGTGTAATTTCCAATAACGGTCATTTAGATTTAAATATTCGTGACCAGGCCTAGCCTTAAGTCAAGTCTGTGTGTGACCGTTCGATATGCGTAAGAGCGCACTCCTACCGTTAAGTCTTAGAAACAGACTAGCACCCGAAAGTTGATGCCGTTTTGAATTCGCTGTTGCTGTTAGGTTGCCATGTCCTACCCCCCCCCCCCCCTTTTTTTTTTTTTTTTTTTTGAGCATGTTGAGGTTATGTATATCCATTGGTCACTGACATTCTATAAATAAATTGAGTTGATATTTTATTCATTTTTCTAAATAATGATTTTAATGGTTTAATGGTTTTAATTTTAGTAAAGGAAATAAGTAATCCCCAGGTCTGGAGCACGAATATTTAATTAAAAGGCCAACATTGTACCACGTACCCATCTTCTCTGCATGTACCAGAGCCTAATATGTTCAATGTAACTAGAATGTTTCATAACTTAAAAAGTTTTGGAGTACATAAAAGTGGTCTATATAACTTTATAACAGTCATATTTTCCTCGCTTTCTGATTACATAATATACTAATTTACTATACTATATCTACCAAAAAGACGTTGGCAACGTAAAAACCCACCAAGTTTAAAAAAAGAGTACGAGCCATATAAAGTTAATGTAAAGAGAGCACCAAGTATACTCAAGTGCGTCTGCCCCATTGGCAAACTTGGTTCCATTTCTTCTATTCCGAATTCCCTCTTTTTTTAGAACGTTCATGATATTTCATTAAAGGAACCATCATCATCAGACCAAATTGTTGATTTAAATAAATCCAACTGCATTAACTTGTTTACGGTTATATTGGCAGTTGAGTTTGGAATTAGTATTGCTATTTCTTGTGTAAAGGCCGGCCGTCTTGTTCTGACTTGAATACTTTTCAAGTTGATATTGCTTAGTTTCGTTTGTTTTCTTGCTTGATTTCTTGTTGTTGATTCAGAGTGCAGATCCGTTGGAACCATGTATTCAATATACCGAATAACATTGTAACGTTGTAACATCATCCACGTACGCAATTCATTTCCCGTCGAAAACGTGTTCCGACGGATTTACAGTTGACTGTTCTGGAAGGACTGGTATGTTGGTTATGAGTTCTGTGGTAGAGTTCACGTAAGTTTCTGGGTACTTTTTTTGACCTGTGTGAAACCGTGGTAGGAAGAACAGTACTAAACACCATAGGAAGGTTCCCGCTGCACGCTGCTCTGGTTGCCTCACACGAGAGGAGCTCTTTTGAGCTCGATATTATTACATCAGCACCTCTAACATTTAAAAAAATTCATATTAGCTGTATGGAGGTTGACGGTGGGAAAATGGGCATGCATTTCTTAGTTATTGCATGGCAGCTGTGAGAGGCAAGCCAAAACTCAACCGAAAAAGTGTACATAGGAAAAGAACAAAGACGTTACTAGATTGTGTTGTGATTAAGAGTTACAAAATCCTGAAAAAACTCAAGGTTGTTAAAGATATATCCCGTGCCTTGCAAAATATATAGAGTACGTGCTTATCTTGGTTTTGTGGTATTATTCTTGTAAGATAGCTGAGCCGCTTCGTCCTAGAACGCTGAACTGCGATAGGACATGTCATCATTTTTTATGCAACATGAGACTTCTGTAAATGCTACTGATGTAGCTTTATTTTAGTTTCAAAATTTTAGCACAATGTTAAATTTATCAATATCAAATAATGTGCAATCTCAATTTATCGGTCATCCAAGACGTGAACCTGCAACGTGAAGATGTCAATGCAATGGATCAATCGGCGCGGCGTCTGGGATTTTATAATGAAGATTATGGACTATAGCTAAGGTTAAATTTAGGGGTGGTGTAAGTGATCGTACTTTGGTAATTCTAACTCTTTGAAAAAGACCATGTAACGATTGTTACCGACACAATATCTTAGTCACGTTGTCACTCAAGATCGTGTTGACTTTGCAATGTCCACAAGAGATAAAGAATATTCTAGTAGTTGTAGTGCTGGGACTAGGTGGTGTCTATTTGCTGAAAGTAAATATTTCTTTAGCATGCTTTATGGTTTAAATCAATTGTTTGTTATCTGTCCACAAATAAATGTTTGCCATTATTTCAAGCAAGTTTAAGTTATAGCTAGTTATGTAAGTAAATGCATAGGGTAGTAAAAGTAGGTAAACGGAGACGGAAACAGAAACACAGAAACGGAATGTCGATCCATGTTCGAAGCGATTGGTCGTATAATGTTGCTTTTGGGAGACCGCTAGCTAATGTAAGAATTTGGCCCGATAACCTGCTCCTGGGGCGTATATATTTTACTCCCAAAAAATAATAGTGCCTTATGAGATTAATTGTCCCCGCCGAACGAGGTTCGGGAACCAGGGGACTATGAAATGTGCAGCGTCCGTCCGTTCGTGCGTTCGTCCGTGATAAAAATGTTAACCCACTTTGAGTATGATTTATTTAGGAGTTCTCGTAAGGGCTACATGATGTAATTGGTGGAAAGAAAGCGAATGAAGATTCTCGACCTGAGTTAGATTTGAGGAGTAAGATATACCCTCCCCAAATTAAGTTATCTAATTTGATTTGAATTCACGAAAATTTTCAACGTACGGCTTGATACAAGTTATATTGAGATCGTAAGGCGTAAACGATTGATGTAACTTGGATGGAAGGAAAGGAAGCGGGTTGAAGAGTTCTCGACCTCGATTAGATTTGGGCCGTATTTCGGGCAAATTACATATGCAAATGAGCTAATTATATACACAAATCGACGTAATTGCTCATTTTTGAAACGGTACATCGGATACCAAAATGCCCTTATCAGCCATGAAAGCCTTATCTGGTGCAAAGTGTGTGGCTTCAGGTATGCAAATGAGCTCATTAAATATTGCATTAATTACTGTATCGCTAAAAACGGTACATCGGAATACAAATTCCTTCGCTATGTGAAAGACCACTCGGCCATACACTTATGTGTGAATCGTAATTGGAATCAAAGTGATTAGGGCAAGTAAGGGATTATTTTTTGATGCAATGAATCTAATTAAATATGGTAATTGACTGTATCACGAAAACAGTACGTCAGATATACAGAATTCCTTAACTACATGAAAGACTACTATGACATACAGTTTTTTTGTCAGGAATCATAATTGATTCAAAGTACTGTAGGCCATTAAAGGGGCATTTTGATGCAATGGTCTAATTAATATCCAATGCAAAGTGGTAGGGGGCTAGGGTGTGGGTTGTCGGGTCGGGGAGGGTAGGGTTTGGGGGTCGACGGGGGAGAGGGTGGGGTGGCATGTCTCGGGATGGGTGGGGTGGGGTTATAGGGAGGGGTGGGGTGGGGGGTCCGGGAGGGGACGGGAGGGGGCGGTCGGGGAAGGGAGGGCGGAGTGTAGGGAGGAGTGTGGAAGGGTGTCGGGGGTGGGAGGGGTTGGAAGGGGAGGGAGGGGTGGGGGGGGGGGAAGGGGGGGGACGGGCTGAGGGGTCGGGGAGAGGACGGCGGAGTAAGTGGGGGAAAGGGAAGGGCGGGGTGTCGGGGTGGGGGAATGGGTGGGGGTCGGGTTTAGAGGACGGGTAGGGTTCATATGTAGACTTTATACATGTAGTGCATTTATGTATGTTAGTGATCCCACATTCGGCGGGGGACATATTTTACGCATCGCGTAAATCGAGTTTGCCATGTTTAACTGCTTAAGGTCCTGGACCATGTGATTCAGGATAGAAATAGCCTTAGAATCTACACGGTGCGGATCACTACACCTCTACAGCAAGTTGTTTCGGTCCCAACATGAATAATGCGCCGTATGTCAAGAATTGGAGGTTCCGTAAACACTGGACCCATCTGACACTTTTTTCTGACACACTTATGAATTCACAAACCTTAACGGAGTAAACCGTGAAGGGTTTCCGAATTCATAAGTGTGTCAGAAAAGGTTGTGTCAGATGGGTCAAGAATTGCAGCATTTATGTGATGTAGTGGCCTATCTATAATTGTTTCCTACAAGTATCGGCATTCTCGTGTTTCACGGCCCACTCTTCTCCCGCCAATACATTACAACGGAATAAAGCTATACTTTTGTACGTGAATGTTTTGGCGGGAAAAAAGTGGGCCGTATAACACGATATTGCCCAAGTATCGTTCGGGTATCGTTATATTCCAGTGATTTACCTATAGCTTCGTCTACAAGATCACGGTTTTATTCTGTATAATTATGTCTATTATGCATGGTAGCTATATAGGGCTGTCTCTCTCTCTCTCTCTCTCATGGGGACTCTCAGTTTCGCTACACCGGTACCCAGTCTTATACACCCGAGTAGAGAGGAGCAATTGAGGTATGTACAGCGCCTTACTCAGGGGCGTAACATGTTGGCCGATGGGGTACGTTCGATCTTACAAACTTCGGCGTGTCGAACGCTTTATCCACTGGACCACATTAAGAACTAAATTAAAAATAGGAATCAACCATCACAAAAACAAATTTAAAAAAATCTAAGTGGCATTTACTTTCAATTCTATGAGGCCATAGAGAAAATGATGCTCGAATAAGGACTATTAGGTGGCGCACCCCTGTGAAGTACATAATTCTTCCGAAATAATTTTCTAAAATGATGGAAATGCAGTTCTACGTGTGTTCTCACGTCTAGTATATTAGACTAAGGGGCGTGGACCAAATAACCAACTGTATAACAAATTATGTTGTCCCCATCGAGGGGCTAAGGGAAAACCAAGTGTAAATTCATAATAAATTATTACAATCACATAACTGTCTGTTCCCGCACATAAAACTGGCACATTTTCTTAAAAATAAATACAATGTCACCTCATTTTCTTTTCCCCAATATCAGAGACCAATGGATATGTATAGACTTCAGCAAACCATGAGCTAAAGATATTACAATGGGCCCGGTATGTGGGGCCATTGTTATAGCCACCTCCACGATTCGGGTTGAGTGACAAATACCCGTCCTCTTTCACAATAACTAACCAGTGTACATTATAATATAGGTCGTTGACACTAAATTTTCTTCTGAAACGCGGTAAATTGAATAGAAATGAAGTTAAGCAATAAGTTACGGATTTTGGTTCTGCACAAAGTTGTTAGGTCAAAGCTTGCCCAGCAACATTCTCTCATGATGTTTGTTCATGTTTCTTCCTTTTCGAATAAATGATGAAAAACATGGCCAAAGTTAATTGAACACGCACTATAGAAGCTCAATATTTATTGATTTGTGAATGAGGTTAAGTATTTTGTCCTGAAAAAGTACTCAGTCTAAATTGGAGAGCGGTAACAGCTGAAATCTATTCAGCTGCGCGACAATATAACAATGGTCCTGCACTCCCGGATGAAAGGGAATCTGAAGTGTTTTTCTACACCGCATACCGGGCCGGTGATTGAATATCTTTAACTCCATTGTTTGCTGAAGTCTATGCGCATCCACTAGTCACTGATATTGGGGAAATGAAATTGAAGTGACATTTTATTTTTTTTCAAGAAAATGTGCCAGTTTTATTTGTGGGAACAGACGATTATATGATTTTAATAATTTATTATGAATTTACACTTGGTTTTCCCCAAGCCCCCCGATGGAGACAACAAAACAACAGCATAGAAGGACATGTTCCACAGCCTATATGAACATTTTCTAGAAAATGAATTGAATGTCATCCGCTCAGTATGCATAGGGCCAAGCACTTCAGATTCCTGTTTCATCTGGAACTGCAGAGCCATTGTTATTATCCATGCAGCTTAAAACAGTTCAGGTGTTATACCACCACCCCGATTTAGATTAAGCTATTTTTCATGATGTGGAACACAATTATCCCTTCGCACCTTTCTTGTGCTTTATTCCGTTGACTGAACCATGGACATAGGAGATAAGAACACCTGTACAAACCACTAATTTCAAAGAGACTATCACGTTGCTGCCTTTTGTTAATAAATCCCACCATGATCCCTTTACCGGCTTAAAGTAATGCGATAATCACCCTCTCAGCAGGAGAGCTGCCAAGCCATCACTCAGCACGCGTGAGATTCTTGCCCGAAAGCATGGTCCAGGACAATAACCAGTTGAATTATCTCAAAAGACAGCTATACACAACCTTTCATTTTTCTACAATCATGGCCAACTCCGAATATTGCTCTCATTTGTAATCTCTACTCTATTAAATTTGTGCCTACAGTGTGAATTGATCTCACGGACCTTTCGATACAAGGCGATCTGCCAACAAACGCACGACACGCAATCCAAGCCGGCAGAACAGAAGGTGTTCTGTTGTAATACTCAAAATAAATACTTTAACAATAGAGCGCAACGCATTATCATGAATAGCGGCCGCTATGAGGACGAGTTGAACAAATATGCTCCTGGAGCAAGATTCAGGCCAGAATCTGCAATTTGCCATCACTTCAAGCCACAACAATAGGACAGAGGCCGTATAGACCAAATAACAAGCTGCATATACACAATTCCGTAGTCTCCTTCCAAATGATAAGACCAAAACCAAGGTGTTTTGTTAAAAATTATTGATAAATTATTAACATGACAATAACGTCTGTTGCCCCAAATAAAACTGGAAAACATTTCTTAAAAAATGAATAACATGTCACATCAATTTTTTTCATAATACCAAATGGATATAGACTTCAGGAAACCATTAACTAAAAATATTTACAAATGGGCCCAGTGTCATATTATACAGTGTCCGTGTGACTGAGTGTCCTACCAACCATCTGTCTATTGTGTTCTCCTTGGTGCTGTATGCATATTTGTTTCATTACTTGTACCAAATGGCCTCGTCTACAATGGTCACGGTTTTTTATTCCGTAAATGTTGCTATGGTAGCTATATTAGGACACTCTCTCATGGGGGACACTCAGTTTCTTACACCGGTATGCGGAGCCATTGTTTATAGCCGGTTGATGTTATCACCTCACGATTCGGAGTTGAGTAACAAAATTACTGTCCTCTTCACAATAACTAACCAGTTTACATTATGAATAGGTTCGTTGACCCTAAGCTTTCTTCTGAAAGCGCGGTAAAGTGAAGCTAATTTAATACAAAATGAAGTTAAGCAATAAGGTACGGATTTATTCTACACAAAGGTGTTAGGTCAAGCTTTTGCCCAGCAACATTCTGGCATGATGTTGTTTGTCTTTTCCTTTCGAGATAAAATGATGAAAACATGGGACAAAGTTAATTGGACACGCACTATAGAAGCTCAAGATGTATTTATGTGCCGAATGAGGATAAGATTTTGCGCTACGTCATTAAAAAAAGAACTCGTTCTACAATAGGAGAGAGGTGGTAACCACCCGAGTCTTTTTCAACCGCGAGACAAAAAAACAATGGGTCCTGCACTCCAGATGAAAAGGGATCTGAAGTTTTTCTACACCGCATACCGAACCGGCAATTGAATATGTCTTTAGCTCCATTGTTGGCTGAAGTCTAGTGTATCTATTGGTCACTGATATGGGGGAAAAAGCAATTAAACTGACATTTTATTTCATTTCCAAAAAAATGTGCCAGTTTTTAGTTGCGGCAACAGACGGTTATATGATTTTTAATATTTATTATGAATTTACACGAGTTCCCCCTAGCCCTCGATTGGGGACCACATTAACAACAGCATAGAAGGACATGTTCCCTAGTCTAAAACGACAAATTTAACCCTAACCGAAGTTAAAAACTACTACAGTTTGGTGTGTTTTGAGCTAAAATTTACACGAAGGGGCCACCAATTGAGCACAAATCAAGATTACACTTTGTTACAATGGTACACTGAATTTCAAAAACACCAATCTTAATTCTTTAACCGACTTCTTAATTAAAAGCGAGTTATTGTATAAATCTATCGGCAAATATATAATTTAAAATATCCCTAAATTAAAGTACTAATGGTTTCATGGTCATTGGGAGTATTCCTTGCAAAAAAAAATCCAGATTTTATTCCGACCAATATACACAACTCTACAGCAATCATTGAAGCTACTATGTTTATTCCGTGTGGTATATGTACAACGCCGCATGCAATACCGAAACAGAGCCAAGCGAAAAATAGATACCCAAGCCGCATACATCACGTGCAAGTTGCCACAAGCCTCATCCTTTTGAAATTCTGAGGCACACAATAGATAGGATAGGAGCGAAGTTCGTTTAGAATTTTTATTGCACGAAAATACACTCTTTTAAAACCTCGTGATATGAGAAAAATGTTAAGCGGGGTGTTTTAGATATCATTTTGGATATTAACAAAGGTTTAGTTGGCCTAAAACACTAACCAATCATTGAAAACGTGGACATTTGAAAAGGTTGGAGGTCGCGTAATTTAATGAGTTTTATCGCAGTCGCACTGTAACCACGTATCTCTCTATTACAATGTGATTTGGCTACACAACAGTATTATTGTATATTAGATAATGGAGCAACGGGCGGGCATCTGGTCTACCGACCCTTCCAATACCATTCCAGGACACCTGTTTAACAGAAGTTGTGCCGGGTGCACGTTTTAGAGACATGCCATCCCATACGCGCAAATACATGAGCTCAATGAATTGCTTGATCCACATTTCAATGGGACACAATGTTTGTATAGATAAATGAACGGCTATAAACCCACTGCGTGGGATCTTTTGGATGACCAACATGGCCATTAGTGCTTCATTACGAAGCCCAGGTTTCCATCCTATTGTATAGAGATCAGTGTTCGACACCCACCAATGCGAGGTTCAGAATCTCGTACTTTTCAAGGTACGAGTAGCGCTTCTTTGTGATGATGAGAGTTCCTAATTTTATTTTAAAAAATTATATTTCTCAAGACATTCCCAGGCTCCATTTTATAAAAATTCGGCACAAATGTCTGCCATAATTGTTGATAAATTTATATATTTAAAGGAAAACGTTAAATTAAGAGTTGTTTGTAATTTCAAAATGTTAAAAGTAAACGCGATTATAGTCTTGTCATACAGGCCAGAACTTGACTAACCACCGATCATCTTTCAATTGGTTGTGAAAGACACTAAAACACGGTTGGCTTGTGGCCAACATTTGTAGCGTAAATAATAAACGTGGCGGCTTCCTTAAACGTCTACGGCTTCGAAAGTTAAGCGTGAAATTGATGTTTCTTCGCAGGAATACTCCAAAGGACATGCAAAACAGTCTCGTGTATTGGGACGTCTATGTAGGGAATATTTCATTATATAGTGCCGATAGATTTATACCAATAAAATTCCTTAATTATTAAACCGGTGTTGTGGCAGGGAGATATAGTCCTCTTGGCTCACAGTCCGGAACAATGATAACAATAGGGCAGTCGATTTAGTTGACTCTTCACGCAAAAACATTAGTTCAGCTTTTATCTTCGTCTATGGAGCCCCGCACCATGAATCTGCCGACTATGTTATGATTACTTTCACACCGGAAGGACTTATAGTTAACTGCTCAATGTGTAGGTTTTAGTGAAATTACGGTAAGGGCTCCTTTTCGCGCCGCGCTTGGTGGACACAGATTTTGTAAAAAGATATCACGAACTTTCATATTGGACACAAATTGTGTTACAAGATACACTGAACTTTCATATTACCAATTCAGGAGTCGGAAGTAGTCGGAACATTTCAAATCATTTCACCCAAGATGTTTAACAATTTCGGGTCACAATATCACCCAAAATGCAAGCTTTATGGCAAATCAGACGCAGCGCTTCAAAGGAACAACAGATTTTGATGCGGTTTTCGGCCCCGGCTTTTTCGGTCATTTGCGTTCGGAATGTCTCTTCCCAACAAAAACACAAAAATGTTTTTTGTGACGTTTAAAATGTTTCGAAAAATTGTTATGAAAAATGTTTGTTACAATGTTTAAAAACATCAAATGTATGGTTTGGACTTGGTTAGGAAAACATTTTTGCAAAACTTTATCTCAGATGTTAACAAGATATTTTTAAAACATTTTATCAAACATGCAGTAATAATTAAATAAAGTTAATTATCGAGAGAAAAAATAGCATCAATCTTTGCTGTTCTTCAGTAAGGTTAGTAATATTGCCCCAACGAAGTTTAACACTGTTACGTTCTACTAGGAGCAAATGTATCACTACCTTTGTCGGGAAGGGAAACCTGGTCCTTTTGGGTGGAGGGTCAATGCAGGATCCAATATGCCACGGCTATTACCTACCTATAATGTTTTTAAGTATATAAAACATCCGTTTTGGTATTTCTGTTTTGTTTAAAAGCAAACTTCAATATATATGTATTATTGTTTGTCTGGGGTTTTGGATATTTTTTTAAGTATTTAGTGTTCCTGGGGGTTAGACATGCGTATATGTATGCGTGCATAATGATATTTGATCAAATGTTTGCCTAACATCATAAAAATGTTTGCTTAACATCATAAAAATGTTTTTCTAACATCATAAAAAATGTTTGCCTAACTTCATAAAATATGTTTGCCTGACATCATAAAAGTAGTAGTAGTAGTAAAACCAAAGTTTTAAATCCGGTTTTGTCCCCGCAACCGGGGGTGGCCGGATTCACCTCACATTCGTAGCAATCGCCCTTACTCCCTCCTTCCACTTCGCCCGATTCAAAAAAAAAAAAAAAAAAAATAAGTATATAAAACATCCGTTTTGGTATTTCTGTTTTGTTAAAAGCAAACCTTCAATATATTATGTTATTATTGTTTTGTTGCTGATATTTTTTTTAGTATTTAGTGTTCCTGGGGGTTAGACATGCGTATATGTATGCGTGCATAATGATATTTTATCAAATGTTTGCCTAACATCATAAAAAATGTTTGCTTAACATCATAAAAATGTTTTTCTAACATCATAAAAATGTTTGCCTAACTTCATAAAATATGTTTGCCTGACATCATAAAAATGTTTGCCTAATATCATAAAAACCTTTGCCTAACATTATAAAAATGTTTGCTTAACATCATGAACATGCTTTTCAAGAAACATCATAAGGTCTGGAATCTCAACTGAACGTTTTAATAACCTTTTGCACAATGTTGGAAAACATTTTGAAAACATTATCATCAAAAGTTTATTCATGAAAACATGTCATAAGGTGATATACGGATAGCCATACAGGTACCGTTTACAATGTTTTTAAAACATATCATATCATTGATTTCATTCCAAAATGTTCAAAAATATTACTATAAAAACAACATCTTGGTACGTTTTTAAAAACGTTTTGAAAACATAGGAAACAATGTCACAGAAAATCATTTCAGCACATTTCTACAACATTTACTGTATCCTCTAAGATAAAAGGTTCTGAATATATCTCTAGCACACAAAGCATTTCGATTTTGTAGTAATGTTTGAGAAATGTTGTCTTATGTTTGATGAATTAAATTATCGGCAATGGTTTTAGGGAAAATCCAATTTTAAGCAAACATTTTTTAAAACCAAATCGTCAAAAAATGTAACAACGTAATTGATTATGTTTTCACAAACATATTAAACATGTTTTCGTAAATATTAATCCAACCCTTTGAAAAATTTTATGAAAACTTATTATTTTTGCGGTTGGTGGCATCAACTTTCAACAAACCATTGAAACTGAGTGTCAACGCGTGTGCAAAAGACCCCCTACAGCAGGGTCACAAACATCCGTGAAAGTACAACCTTTTTGGGGACAGTTTCATACCGCTGTCTATGCACGCTCCACGTATCCACGTATGGCGAGTTTTTCCCGCGCCATGTCGAGTTTCACTCGCTGTGTATCGATTTTCCTCGCCATATGTCGAGCGTTATATGTCGAGTTTACATCGCTATCTGTCCATACATCGAGTTGTGCTCTCAAATGTGAGCGGTGGTTTGACATAAATCATGTCCAGTTTTAACCGCTCCACGTATCAAATCATGGCGATTTTCCCGTCTCCCGCGCATGTCGAGTTTCTTGCGCTGTGTATCGAGTTTTCCTTCTCGCCATATGGTCGATGTGATCGTTATATTCGGTTTACAAGGCGGCTATCTGTCCATACAGTCGAGTTGTCTCTCTATATGGGAGCCGGTATTTTGACATAAATCATGTCCAGTTTTTTAATTCCAACCTCCACGACTCAAATCATGGCGAGTTTTCCCACGCATGTCGAGTTCACGCGCTGTGTATCTCGAGTTTTTCCTCGCCATAGTCGAGTGTGCAGCGTTATATGTTCGATTTACAGCGCTAAATCTGTCCAACAGCGAGTTGTGCTCTCTATATGGTGATCGGGTGCGTTTGACATAAATCTGTCATTTTATTACGCTCCACGTATCAAATCATGGCGAGTTTTTCCCGCGCATGTCGGTTTCATCAACCCTTTGTATCGATTTTTCCTCGCATAATTCGATGTGCAGGCGTTATATGTCCGAGTTTACAGCGCTATCTTCCATACATCGAGTTGTGCTCTCTATATGGGGAGCGGGGAGTTTGAAAAAAATCATGTCCCATTTTACGCGCCACGTATCAAATCATGGCGAGTTTTCCCCGCGCATGTCGAGTTTCTCTCATCACCAGCGCTGTGTATCGAGTTTTTCCTCGCCATAGGGTCGAGGTGCAGCGTTCTATGTCGAGTTTACAGCGCAATTCCATTGCCCTCTTACTCTATACATCGAGTTTTGTTCTCTCTATATGGTGAGTTTGACATAAATCATTCAAGTTTCAAAATCTCGACATGATTTTTTCTCAACGTGAGGAAAACTCGACATGATTTTTTTGGTGTATGTGGTAAAAAAAATCATGTTGTGTCGAGTTTGCTCATTTGAGAAAAAAATCCTGTCGAGTTTGCTCATGTTGCGAAAAAAATCATGTCTAGTTTGGGCCTCATGTTGAGAAAAAAATCATGTCCGTTTTGCACATGTGAAAAAAAATCATGTCCAGTTTTTAAAACTCTGCATGATTTATGTGGACAGTGATTAAATTTTTATTCTGGACATGATTATGAAACTCGGCACATAGAGTTCAACTGGATAGGCAGCGCTTTAAACTCGACATATATGCGGGGCAAACTCGATATACAGCGCATGAACTCGCCCATGGTTGAACGTGGAGCGTTGCCATAGCTGTCAAGTAGGCCTCATCGATCGCGACCAAAAGAGAGGATCACGGCCGGCGCGATGTATGCACAACAAAAGGCATCGAGTGCCTGGCTTTTGTCGATATGAATGCCGGGATGTAGTGAGTAAAGATACACACATGACCCTCAAAATTATTGCAACATAAGGTTTTTTGTGCATTTTTCTGGAAATTAATGATATGCTAGAACAATATAACAAAAGTTGCACAAAATCGCAGTCCCAGAAAGTGTTCAAACTATGACATAAACATAATGGCCGCCATCCGCCATTTTGGAAAACATAAATCCTATATCTCTGGCAATAATGAGCTAAAAGGACAAACAAGGATGTCTTTCCTTCCTACTCATTCAAGCATAACAAATCCATTAAAATCAGTTTTATGAAGTTGAGATTCATCTTGACCTCTAAATCCAATAATTGCAGCCATCAGCCATGTTTGTAAAGTACAAATTCTAGTATCTCTGGCCGGGATGGCCAAAAGGACAAACAATGTGTCTTTCCTACTATTCTAGCATTACAAAACCATAAAAAAAAAAATGGGTTTTTGAATGAGTTGAGGAATATCATCCTGACCTCTAAATCCAATATGGTTGCCATCAACTATGTTGTAATAAATACAAATTTCTGGTACCACAATGGCCAAAATGACAAGATGGTGTTATTTTTTTTAATTAATTGTAGCATAAGGAAATACATAGATAGTTGCTGTAAAGTTTTGAGAACACCTTGATGTCTTGTTAAAATGGCACTGTCCTGCCATTAAAAAGGTTTATTGCCATTTGGTCTAATCCCATTTGGTCTAGATAGCCATTTGGTCTAACTTCAATTCGTCAAAGCCCATATTGTCTAATACCAACTTGTCTAATAGCCATTTAGTCTACATCCAATTTTACTAAAACCAAATGTCAATATCCCATTTGGCTCATGCCCATCTAGGCCTAATACCCATTTCGTCTATTGGCATTTGGTCTAATACCACAAACAACCAATTTGGGTCTAATTCCATTTGGTCTAATATCCATTTAGTCCTAATCTCCATTTGGTCAATATCCATTGGTCTAATACCCATTTGGTTCTAATACCATTGGTACTAACTAGCCATCTGTCTAATTATCCTTTGGTCTAAGACCCATTTGGTATAATAAACATTTGGTTCTAATATTCCATTTGGTCAATATCCATTGGTCTAATACCCATTTGGTCTAATACCCATTTGGTTAATGTCCACCTGGTTAATATAACGTGGTTAATACCCATTTTGCAGTTGACTTTTCCTTAGCACGCCTGACCGTCGTCCCCCAGGACCACATGAAGTCTGCAGGAAACGTGTTCGTTGTACCGTCCAGTTTTCTCCTACCATGAGTCGGTACATGCAGTTCAAAAAACGGGATAAGGGTTCAAGAAGAGGGGAGACAGACAGAGGGGTCAATGGGCCCCAGAACTGGGTGACGGGGACTTGGGGTGAAGTGAAAGATTGGGGGACAGGGACAATAAGGCCAAGAAAATGCGGGAAGGGTAATATGGGGGCAATGGAGTCAAGAACGGGGAACAGGGACAATGTGGTCAAGAAAACTGGTGATTAGGGACAATTGGTGTCAAGAACAAATGGGGAACAGGAACAGCGATTCTCGAACCACTAGGGTCGCCAGCTTTCGCGATCCACCTTTCCTTCACTCATTTGGACTTTTACTATTCGAAGATACCAATTGATTTGTTTTCAGGCCCATTTTATAACTTGAACCTCATTTATGACCTTTGACTTTGATAGTGTGACCCTTGACCTAATCACCATATGGAGCTCACACGGGGCTCTATTGACCCTTATTTCTGTAGCAATTGCACTTGACTTTTAGTTCTCGAATGAGAAACTTTTTCCGAAACTTAAGCTTGGAATACACGAGAAAGGCACACGTGCACACGGGAAGACCGAATTCAGGACTGGTAGGTGTCGTCTTCTGCAATTTCCTTAGCGCGATAGAAAATGGATTCAAAAAGAGGGGCCAGGGACAATACGGGGTCAAGAAACAGGACGGACAGGTTGATTGGGTCAAAAACAGGGGGACAGGATAATGGGGTCAAGAATTGCAGACAGTTAACATGGGGTCAATGGGCCAAGAAACTGGGGACAGGGACAATGGGGTTCAAACAACTGCGGGACAGGTACAATGGTTTAAGAACAATGTGGGAAGAAGGTCAGAACAATGGGGGGGACCGGGTCCAATGGGGTCAAGAACAAGGGACAACAGGGACAATGGGGTCAAGAAGAGAGGAGACAGGGACAATGAGGTAAATAAGAGGGGATGGGAGAGAGAAGGAGAAAATGGGTCAAGAAGGGGGGAAGACAAACTGACAATGGATCAAGAAAAAGGGGCAGGGATGGGGTCGAAACTGGGAGGACAATAGGTTCTGAATTGGAGGGACAGGGACAAGGGGTCAAGAGTGTGGGAACAGGGACAAGTGGTCAATGTGATGAGAAATGAGGGGACAGGGAAAATGGGTCAAGAACTGGGGAGACAGGGGAAATGGGTGGGGCTCATGGAACTTTGAGGGACAGGGCCAATGGGTCATGAACAGTGGGAGATGAAATGGGGTAAGAGAACAGTGGGACAGGAGAATGGGGTCAAGAACTTGGAGACGGGGGACCAATGGGGTCATGAACAATGGGGAAGGGGACAATGGGGTAATGAACGGGGGCAGGGACAGGGGGAAGGAAAGGGGGACAGGGACAATGGGGTCAAGAAACAGGGGACAGGGACAAGAGGGTCAAGGACAGGGGACAGGGACCCAAGGGGTCAAGAACCTGGGGTCAGGACGATGGGGTCAAAGAACAGGATCATAGAGACAATGGGGGTCGCATGAACAGGGAGGAGGGAAAATGGTGTCAAAATTGGGGAAGGGGACAATGGGGTCAAGAAAGGGGACAGTTACAATGGGTTCATGAACATGGGGGCCAGGGACAATGGGTTCAAGACGACGGGGGCCGGGTCAAAGGGGTCAAAGAACAGGGGCACCGGTCAAAAAGCGGACAGGTAACATGGGGTCAATTGACGGTCAAAGAACTGTGGAACCACGGACAATGGGGTCAAGAACTGGGGCATAGGGACAAAGGGGATTAAGACCAGTGGGGGAAATAGAACAAGCGGTTTCTCGAACAAACAATATCGACTCTGCCTTTGCGATCAACCTTTCCTTTCAACTATTTTATAACTGGACCTTAGGTGACATTGACACTGACCTTGGACCCTTTGATCTCATAGCATATGAAGGGTCCCTCCCAAGGTGCATCTAGTGATCAATCTGAGCATTGGAATTTTACTTCTCGAATGAAACCAATTTGATGTCTTCCGCCTATTTATAACTACTTAATATAACCTCTGATCTTGGTATGTGACCCTTGACTATATCAACATATGGAGGTTCCAAGGGGCATCTAGGGCCCATCTCTGTAATCAATTGGACTTTTAGTTCTCGAATGCGGAAAACTTTTTTCGAAACTTAACTTTGGAACACGAGACGGCACACGGGCAACACGGGAAGACCCAGAATTCAGGACTGGTAGGTGTCGTCACCTGCAATTCCTGCAGGCGATACAAAAATGGATCAAGAAGGGGGGCCAGGGACAACGGGGTTCAATAACAGAGGGGAAGGGGTTGAAGGGGTCACGAAATGCGGACAGGTAAAAGGGATCAATGAGGCCAAAAAAACAGGGTCATGAACAGAGGGAGATAGAACAATGGGGTCCAGACAGGGGGGGGACAGGGCGAATGGGGTTCATGAACAATGGGACAGGGACAATGGGGTCATTAATAATGGAGGACAAGGACAATGGGGTTAAGAACAGGTTTGCAGGGGAACAATGGCGTCAAGAACTGGGGAAAGGGACAATAGGGTCATAAACATTGGGAGAAGGAAATGGGGGTCAATAAGGTCAAAAAACGGGAGGAACAGGGACAATGGGGTCAATGAGGTCATGGACAATGGGACACAGACACAATTGGGGTCAAGAACATGGGAGGCTGGGACAATGGCGGTCAAGAATGGGGACAGGACAATGGGGTCAGGGAACAAGGGGTACAGGACAAAATGGGGGGGGTAAGGGTCTCAAGAACAATGAAGGGACATGGACAATGGGTCAATTTGTAAATAACACTGAAATGGACAGGGACAATGGGGGGCGAGTCAAGAAAGGGGGACATGCTAACTGCGGTTTATGACATGGGTGACAGGACAGGGGCCAATAGGGTCAAGAAATGAGAGGGACATGGGCATGGGAGTGAAGAAGAAGCGGGACATTGGACAGGGACATGGGACAGGGGCAATGGGGGTTCAAGAGGTCAAGAACAGGGTGGCAGGGATCCATGTCCACCCCCTTTTTGACCCCATTAACCCCATTATCCCCGTTCCCCTGTTCTTTACCCGTTGTACCTGTCCCCTGTTTTGACCCCTGTCCCGGTCCCCTTCTTGACCCCATTGTCTCTGCCCCCTGTTCTTGATCCCATTGTCCCTCCCCCTCTTCTTGATGCCTATTGTTCCCTGTCCCCGTTCATGACCCCATTGTCCTGTCCCCCCTCCCAGTTTCTTGAACTTTTTGACCCCATTGTCCCCTGCCCCATTGTTCATTAACCCCATTGTCCATGTACCCCTGTTCATGTCCCCGATTCTTTACCCCATTGCCCCTGTCCCCTGTTCATGACTCATTATACCTGGCCTCCATTGTTCATTACCCCATTGTCCTCCACTTCATGGTTCATATGACCCCATGGTCCCTTGTTCTTGACTTTATGTGTCCCTGTCCCAATGTCACTCCCCTGTTCATGACTCATTATCCTGTCCTCCATTGTTCATTGTTCCCCATTGTCCCTGTCCTCCATTGTTGATGAACTATTGTCCCTGTCCCGTTCTTTCTCTATTGTTCATGACCCACTTCTGAAGCCCATTTCCCTGTCCCATTGATCATGACCCTTTGTCCCTTCCCCGTTGTTCATGACCCCCCATTGTCCCGGTCCACTGTTCTTGACACCATTGTCCCAGTTCCCCCATTATTCTTGAACCCTATGATCTCGTTGTCCCTATTGTTTTTGATCCCATTGTCCCTGTCCCTTCCTTGTTTCTGACCCCTAAAACCCAATTGTCCCTGTCCCCCATTGTGCATCGCCCCATTGTCCCTTTCCCACAATTTTTCATGACTTCCATTGTTCTACCCCGTTCTTGTCCATTGTCTTGTTCCCAAGTTCTTGGTACCCCATGGTCTCTGTCCCCAGTTTCTTAACCCGATTGACCCCATTGTCCTTTTCTCCCCTGTTCTTAACCACATGTCCTGTACCCCTGTTCTTGACCCCATATAATCCCGGTCTCCCTTGTTGTTCATGACCCCATTGTCCTTGTCCCGCTGTTCTTGACCTCATTGTCCCTGTCCCATTGAGCTTGATCCCATTGTCCAGGTCCCGCACATTGAACACGTCAGGTAAGTCATCAATTATCTCGTCCATTAAGTCGTCAATTTCCTAACTCGACAGGTAAGTCGTCGTTACTAATCCGTTGAAACGATTAAGTAATTTGTTTGAACAATTTATTCGTTGACGGATTACTAAACCGTTTGAACGATTAGTAATTCGTTTGAACGGCTTACTAATCCGTTTGAACGATGAGTATTTCGTTTGAACGGATATTGCTAATCCGTTTGACGATTTTAGATAGTCGTTGAACGATATGAATTAAATTTTTTTAAAAAAATTAAAAAAATTAAAAAAATTAAAAAAATTAAAAAAATTAAAAAATATATTTTTTAACGATTGGTCCCATTAGGGGCTCCGGAATTATTAAAGAAATGTGCAAATATACATGAAAAAATCTATATCTGAAAATGAATCTGACAAAGATATTGGTTAGCAGTGATCTAGTGGACACTCTTGGATCCTTTTTGTTCCGAAATTAGCATTATCAAATTAGCAATAAATTTGGTAAAAATAAAAAAATGGGAAATTGCTCTTTTCACAAAAACATTTAAAAAAAAAAACTTTTTACTAAAAAATTTTTAAAAAAAAAAATTGCTTTACAGAAATACAAATGTTCGTACTCTACATACTAGTTTTCCCATGGCGTGCAACAAAGTCGTATCTACCAAGTTACGACTTTTATTGCACTCCAACAGAAATTCAATTTGAGTGCAACAAAGTCGTATCTACACTAGATAGGCCTATCAGTTCATAACTGGCCAAATTTGAGACTGTAACGGAAATGTATATAAGATAAGAGATAAGGAAAGATTAAGACAAACTAAATAAAGCAGAATGCACACCATTTTTTTTTTTCATACAAGAATGTGCAAATCGACAAAAACCCACAAAACTGAAAGGAATGTACGGTAACGTTTCAGATGACCAAATTGTAGTCATTCAAAGCCATTTATAGAAGGAATGTCCCTAAAACTCTGGATCCAGACTGTACTGTTTGGAGGTGGGTGTCGCATAAGAAAAATATAGAACCAGATATTTAGTTATTTGATGATGAAATCATGCTTTAAAAACCACGTCATCATTCACTTATTTTTTTCCTTTCTTACTTGTTTGTTCTTTCAAAAACAAATCTTGATCATCTGATTCAAAGCCCATTAAATATCATGGATATACATATTAGACAAAATGGCTTTAGACCATATGAACACAATTCGACCAAATGGATATTAGACCAAATGGGCATTGAGCAACTGGGTATTAGAACCAAATGAATATTAGACGAGAGAATATTAGACCAAATGGAATGTTAAAATAACACAAAAAAACAGATTTAAAAAAAAAATGGATATTAGACCAAATTGGATTATTAGACCAAATGGGTTTTAAACAAAAAATTTTTTACATTTTGAGTTGTAAGCTGCACCAAGTTATAGAGAATTTGGATATTAGACCAAATGGCATATTTAGACCAGATGGGTATTAGACCAATTGGCATTAGGCCAATTCGGTTATATAGACGATATGGATATTAGACGATATGATTTTTAGACCAGATGAATATAGACTACATGGCTATTAGACTAAAGGGTTTTTAGCCTAAATGGTTTTTAATAAATGTATTAGACCAATTGGAGTTAGACAAAATGCCATAGACCAATGGGGATTAGACCAAAGGGCAAAGTCACAAAAAAAGGAAATCAGATGAGGTGTCATTTCTATTAATTCCGGCATTAGAAATCTATTCGAATTTAAAATGATTTTTTAGTGGGAAATTTGTCGAAAACAGTCATAGGCATATTGTTTTTTATGAGGCTAAATCTATCACATTATCTTCTTTACAGTGTAATTGTGAAATTCGTGAACAGAAAACCCAATTTTACATTTTTACCTCATCACCAAATGTGGCCGAAACGATTGTTTGCAGTTAATAATGAGATCGACCACTCTATTAACTATTACTATTAGTCTTAGTTCATCATCTATGAGATCGAGATGGTTAAAGAATATCATTGTTCTACCGGAAAAGTCAAAATATTTGAAATTTGCAGGAATAGCTTAAAAGTGACAGATAACGACTCGGTACAATTCTCATAAGTAACTTTTTCCAATGAAGAAAATTGACAGAAGAGAAAGAAAATGGCCGTGTTCAAAGATATGACTCTCCATTGGGTTACAAACGGCCCTGCAAGGTGCTAATAGAAAAACGCTGCCTCTCCACGCTGTCAAAATGTGCACCCCCCCCCACCCGCAACCTGAGCATGCGCAATCGTAGTATTCAGCGCTATGCTTAGGCTTCACATTTCGTACACGAAATCCAGGGTTCAGAATCGACCTTGAACGAATGAAAATGACCTGTCTAATCACGCTGTCTAAGTTTTGAGGTCAAACAATGACCTGGGTAGTTGTGGGAGGTCTAGAAACCGTTGAAAATGAGTCTCAACCGATGTCTCCAATTTTCCAAATACATTTTGCCAACATTGGCTCGGAAAATTCGTCAAAAATCTGGAAAAGGGGTCTTTGTTATTATAAACGGGTAACTCCTTTGAGTAATTTGTACGTCAATTTAACATATGATTTTTGAATCGAAGGAATATGAATACTAGCAAATGGCACAGTGATCGAGTGAGGATGAACGTACGTAGTTCTGGTAAAAATTGGGGTGACCTTTTGACTGTTAAACCCCTTCAAAATTCAAAAATAACAAGTTGTAGGACGTAGTGGGGTTGTATGTCCATGAAACAGTTCCCGTGGATTTTGGTGCTAAGTTGATTTTCTTGTGTTTTTCATTCAATAGGGACCGACAGTCAGAAATGATGGGGTGCAAATTTTCGGACTGCTGCCCCCTCCTCAAGGGGGGAAATGTTACTACAGGGAAAAATTTTAAAATCGAGTTCAAATGTGTTTTATGTACCACTTAACAGGTTCGTTCTCCTTATAAGATTAGAAAAAGTCTATATTGCCTAGGTTCCGACCTTTAGTTAAAGCGTATGCCTATAATGGTTCAAGGTCATCCTGGGGTAAAACGTTACCCAAGCTCAGATTTGTTGAAACGGGTGATAAGTTGTTTGTAGTGTCTCACAGGATCAAAAATGTATTATTTTAGTGTGTGACATTTGGTGGCTAATTACATAGCAACAGCTCGCAAGGGCTACAGGGTCTATGGGGTCACCAGAACTTTCACCTGGATGTCGCAATGGTGAGATCAAAGATCAATTAAAATGCATTTTCTGTTTAGTATGACACAAGGAATCATTTGACACCTTTCAACCAACAATCGGAGCATTTACCCCAAGGGTGACCTTGAACCATTATGGGGCTAGACCGCTTTACTAAGGTTGGAACCTAGGCAAATATAGACTTTTTCTAATCCTTATGCGGAGACGAAACCGTGGTGTACATTAAAACACAATTGACTCTGATTTTAATTTTTACCTGTACTAACATTTGCCCCCTTGAAAAAGGGCGGCATCAGTAGGAAAATTGCACCCCATAAGTTTCTGACAGTGTAGGTCCTATGAAACCCAAACAGCAACAGGATCAATTTTAGCATCTAAATCCTACGGGAATACACACCATACCCACACCCTGTGACGTCATCACAGTAAAGGGGGAATTAAAGAGGACGTAATTTGGACTTTTCGGCGTTGAATGAGTCGAAAATGGATTCTGTCTATCGTAAACTAATCTGGGAAACAGTTCTAGATACCCTTAACATGCTAGTTTATTTTTTAGACCGGGGATAGCCCATTCAGTTTGCTGCGTAACAAGCTTATTAACGTTCGTCACGGTGCATATTGACAGCAAGTCTGTTGCCCTCTGTTGGTGATAGGGGCTGCACGAACTATTTGAGCGATATAGGAAAGTACAGGGCCGTTGTTAAGTGTTGTAGTACGTGTCCGCCCCCCTTCAGAACAGTAATGACTAGTATATCTGATTTTTGTCCTTATTACGTTGCTTATGGCCTATCATTGCAGGATATGTTAGGGTACCGGTCCTTGTTTACAAGCATGCACACATATTGATTTTTTGATGATTTTTTTCTATGTTCTCATTTATGGAAGCACTGATAGTGCCTAACTGGTCCATGTTTTTGCAAGAATGGCCACAAGCAGTTGTGAAAACTTTTTGGAAAGGTACCTGTAACGCTAATGATTCCAAAGCCTCTGTTAGATGTTGCATCAGTGGAACAGGGACACCATTGCGGTTGCAGCCTTCATCCCTTCCGATCGATTCAGCGATCTATATTGGTAGTTACCAAAATACTCGGAACAGCTCGTAACACAGGGGTACCATGTGATGACTTTGAGGAAAAAAAAAAAACAAAAACAGATTTTTGGCCAACCCCAATATTCTTTGAACGTAGTATTCCAACCGGAAAATGAATGCAAAGAAAACAGATAGGAGCAAATGTCATCACTGAATATAGCGCTTCAGAACGATTTGATATCATACACATGTTTCTCTTTGTGTCGTTCAAGACTAGCCTTTTATCAAGGCTTTGATTATTTATTCAATTTGTGTGTTTGTCCGCCTCTCTCTGGACCGCATCAAAGTTCAGTTCGTAATCAAAAGCCTTTTCGCAAATATTTCCTGTTCTTTGTACTATTGTTTTTCGGGATATTTCTTCCGAAACTATAGCGATCGTTGATTGTCAATGATGATGTCATCGTTCGCTTAAAATAGTTCCCAGAATACGAGCTTATTGGAACTGCTCAATAACCATTCAATTATTGAGGTTTGGTAACGAATTCAAAACAAAGCGAATACACTTACAGCCATGCCAGGCGAGGATCCCCTGATAAGCAAGCTGGGAATTAAATGGCGAACAAACACCTTGATGCTGTGAAAACGGCCCGGTGAAAATCATGGTGGAATTACAATGCATCGTGTAGGATCCAGGTGACGGTGTAGGATTATTCGACTAGCTGCAGCCTGTGTGAGTCCCGCGTGGCGGTGCTGAGTATAGAAGATGAGGCGTATTTGAGACGGCTACGCGTGTACTGATGTGATACGGTTCACTAATAAATGTGAAATTTCATGTCATGTAGTGAACCATGTTGTATGGTTCACGTAGTTTCTTGCATAGTTCAGCCAGTTTCGGCCGAGAATGTAGGCCTAATTGTGCAGTATGTTGGACATTTTGGAGGTGCTTGCCTTGTCAATTTGTCATGGTAAGTTGCCGAGTAAGTTCTTGCCTAGACTCAGACTAGGAGGTGCGTGTCCCCTAAATTCTCGGCGTGAACTTGTGAACTAGGACTTCATTTGGCTTAATTTTGGGAGTTCGCCACACGACACATTGCGTGTCATGATGATACGCGGGTCCGTATTCCTAGGTTAATGTTCAAAATCACTTGTTATGTCTGTGAGTGGCAATTTGACTGCTCACTGCCAGTACGAATATTTGATAAATGACTGACGTATGCCCTGGTCTCTGTCTAATAGTCGGTGTTTGTGAGGGAAGGGTGGGAATAAACTGTTACTGGGGACTTTTATTTCTGCAGACTGGGACTTACAAACTAGCCCATCTCATCTAACATACCGGACGGACTCACTCGCAGGCGGTCAAAAATTTCGTGAGTGAAACTATTTGCTTTGAATCGTATGCTATTAGGCCGTGCAAAATCAATTATGGTAATTTTGACGGGCGACGTCATCGATATGGGCAAGTATCTGAAGATGTTGTCATCGATGAAATGGGCGGTGCTTACGAGACGACATTTACTTTGATTGACACATTATGCTTGCACTGGAAAATACCAATTTGCGCAAAGACGCTCCGCTCCGCTCGGCCACACGCCTCCGGCGTTCGACACGCGCCATCGGCGCGCTCGCGGTTGTGGATAAAAATGCGGGCGTCTTTGCAAAGGACTACTGTCCAAACCAATAATTAAAGGTCATTACAGCCCTCTTCTGCATTTGATAGTATCAACAGATCTGGTCTTCTCCAATTTGGGTTGTTGACCTAAATTATGCCATGGTAACTGCGTTTGCTATATCAACATCTGCATTTCCTTTTCCCAGCAAAATTTGTCGCATTTGCGATGTCTTCCTTAGTTAACGATCCTAGTTTGCGACGTTCATGTGTGCGTCTTTTGTGTTTGGTTACCAGGTATCCATGGACGACAAGGATGCTTTGTCATAATGGTCAACTGTGAAAACATGCATAATCAATCAGCATTGCAACTATAGGTGCTTCTCTCTGTCCATTTCAAGCGATGTAAAAGAGAAACCTCCGTCAACAACATAGTAATCAGTCTTGGCACTGTCAGGGGCAGCAGCCTCGTGACCAAAAAAGGCACATGTTCGTAAAATGGCCATCAGAAATTGTGCTCTATCTGGCTTACAGTAAAACATATTGGCTAAAACAATGGAGGGCGGATATGGCAACAGTTCGTGGCAAAGACATATCTAAGGACAGTTCTCCAGATTGTGAACTAACAGGAATTTGAAATTAACAGAGCTTGGAAATATCGCCGTTAAAAAACCTTGGGACAGCCCAAGGAGTGCAAGGGTCTTGACCTTTAGCTGTCGTTTGTAGCTTATTAGAACGTGAGTTGATTTTCCATTGCTTTGACTGTATCATTCTTTGCCCTATTGGAAACAGATCTTTCATTGACATCCTCACCAGCATTATCCCCCTCCCCCACCCCCCCCCCCCCCCATGCTGCAAATGTTTCTCAAGGCTTTTCTCATGTGAAGCGGAGAATGCTGTTCAAACTTGGCTGCAAGCTTTGACAAGTCATTCTTGTCTCTTTCCATGCGTGAAGGTTATTGAAATTATGCAACTTTCACAGTTGAACTAAACACAAAAGACAACACACATGAACATCGCAATACTAGGATCGCAAAACTAGGTAGACAGCAAATGCAACAAAATTTGCCGGGAAAAAGAAGACATTCTTTCAAATGATCTAGGTAGCAGGCTCTCATTAAACTAATTGGTGACCGAATGCAACAGGGAGACTGCCAAGAAATCTATGCAGAAGGAGATGCAGATGTTGATATAGCGAAAAAGGCAGTCCCCATGGCATAATGTAAGTCAAAAATCCATATTGGCGAAGACACAGATCTATTGATACTTCTTCTCCATTATGCAGAAGAGGGCTGTAATGACCTTACTTTCGGTCTGGCAGAGACAAGAAGGAAACATAATGGCCCGTATTCTCAAACGATGTTTAACGCTAATCACTGGTTAAATCGCACTTTAAACGCCCGCTAAAATAAACGCATTTCTCAATGCATGGTTAACTTTAAGCGCTGTTTAAATTTTAGTCGAACATCGTTAAACATGCCTAAAACGTTGTTAAACTTAGACTTGGTCAGGGGGTAGTTTAAGGCGTATTTAACTTCACGTTTTCATCAAATGCCTGATATTTTCAGCTCTATGTGATACTCGTGGTGCGGCACAACGACATAAAACAGTTTTAAATAGGCCCGGGCTTTTGTCCCCATCATTCAACAAATTCTAAAGCCCCTGTGCGTAACGCGACATTCTTGAAATTTACCCGTGGGCTTCATGCGTTGCATTTACAACTACGCGGAAGGCATTGTCTGGCATATAAATATTGTCACGCACACGTAATGATATAGGCGAAGATAAGTCACAGTTCTGTGGATGATATTTACGGCGTTGAAATACAGTGGTTAGCTAAACGACTTGTTAAAATATTTAACCTGCGGTTTTTTAAGCAGTGCGTTTAGCTAACCACAGTTTAGGCCTAACCACCGTTTATTTTAAACATCGTTTGAGAATACGGCCCAATATGTGTATGATATAAAGCTTCTGAAGCACTTATTCAGTGATAACATTTGCGCTAATCTGCTGTTTGCCCATGCATTTTCAGGTTGCGATACTACTTCATAAATATTTATGGTTGGCAAGAAGTCTATTTTCTTCAAAGAAATTCATGGTGACCCTGTGTTACGAGCTTGTTCCAGAGTATTTTGTATTCCAAATATGTATCCTGAATCGAAAGAATGTGAAGGATGCAATGCAATGGTGTCCTGTTTCCCATGGTCAGCAATTATTATTTTTTTAATGGTAAGCATACCAGGCATTAACAGCAGAAACTAACATCTGCTAGAAACCACTGTATGGGTTTGGTGCCGAGATAGCGTTAACCCCCTTTTTAAGTCGCCCGAATGAATTAGTATCTGAATGATTGCTCATGAGGGCAATTCAGATGTGGACTTTGAAGGACTAAATGATCTCCGATGGGCTGAAAAAAAAAAAACCAGTTAGTTCTTGGGGTCTCCACTGGTCAAAGGTCAGGGATTGTACTGACCGCCGGAGACTGGTCTATACCTTGATTTTAGGCAATCATTTGGCAAAGTAGTTAGGATCCTCCTCAGAGAACATGCGGTGGAAGATTGTAGTTTGCTCTAACTGCTCTTCGGATGTTATAAACCCTGAAAGATTCTACCAAAAACCCCCACTGTAATACTCCACTCTAGAGAACTTATTTACAGCTTTGTGAACAAATAGGCCCACTAAAATCACTTTAAACAACCCTCTCTCAAGTATTTCTTTATAATCTCAATTAATAAAAAATAACACCTTATTTTCCATTTTGTTGTCCCATTCTGGTATTCCGATATGAAGAATTCATACTTCAACAATGGCAGATGCAGCCATAATTGGATTTAGATGCAAAGATGATATCCTCATTTAATAAAACCATTTTAAAATGATTGTAATGCGAGAAATAGTAAGGAAATGAGACTCTTTTTGTCATTTGGCCCCATCAGGCACCAGAGATACAAAAATTGTACTTTTTCAACAGGCGGATGTCGGCCATTTGGATTTTTGAGGTTAAGGTGATATCATTACTTCATAAACCCCATATTTAATAATGGATTTCTTATGCTAGAATTAGTAGGATGACATCTGTTGTATCTTTTAGGTCATTTATTGCCAGAGAGAGTGAGGATTTAATGTTTTTTCAAAATGGCGATGGCGGACTTTGTTTATGTCCTAGTTTGAACACTTCTGGGACTTCGATTTTTGTGCAACTTTTGATCTATCAAAACTTACCTTAAACTATCAGAAAATGCCAAGAACCCTCTGTTTGCAATTTTTTTGGGTTAGTGTTGGCACATGGTCATATTTTGATCCTACTAATTAATGGGGAATTGAATTTGTGGTTTTCGCGTTGTATGAGGTCCTCTGTCTACTAGGTCATGACTGACTAAAGCACACATGATACAGATTAGATACGAGTTATATTTACGCAATCATATCCTGGCTTAAAGGGTCAGGGCAACCAAATCTTCTTTGGGCAATTAGATTTGTTTAAAAACATTGTTTGGTGTTTGCCTATTTATATATAAAAGAGCTCACCCAAATTCGGTTAGGTTTTTTTCCCTTACGGCCTATATCTTGACGTTTTAATTTACAAGTTCCGTTATTGCATAAATAACCTCGGCAGCACCATCTAATCAATCAAATTATAAAGAGTAGTTCGCAATTATTCCAAGAGTGTATTGAAACAATACATTTATAATACTACTCTCTAAATGCAAAGAGTGAATTTCACTCTTTCTGAGTGACTACAGGGCCCCTCGAAAAGAGGAAATTTCACACCTTTCAAGAACACTTTTTGGGTCCAATTTTATCTTGAGAATTGACAAAATGATATCATTTGTATCATTTGTTTAATTAAAGAGTAAATTTGTGCCAAACAGTATTCTTTGAAATGTGTGAAATTTCACTTTTTCAGAGTGGTCCCTGCTGTAGTCACTCTCAAAGAGTGAATTCATCTTTGGCATTTAGAGAGTACGATTGTTTCAGTTAGAAAGAGACCGTTCCTTACAGTTTTCTGAATAATTGCCTGTTCATTCACCAGTAAAATTTAGTGTTGTAATTTGTATGGCATTTTCATCGTATATTTTTACTGTGCAATCTGGTAAACTTTTCAAAAGCGCGCCCATGTGTTTTGTCCACATACTCTTTTTGCTCTAAAATTTAGTAACATCAAATTTTATACTAATCGTGAAATTGATAGGTCTTAGAGTGTGGTGTTAATGCTGAAGAATATTTAAACAATAGTAAGTTCTGGTTTCATTCCAACAGTGTCCTATAATGAAATCGATCGAATCATGCAATTGAAAATATGCGTTTGTGGTGTTTGTCCTCAAAACGTAAATAAAACTGATGTCGTTTTTGTCTTGTTTCGCAATATTTTTATGTAAAATCTACTGTATTTCGTTTCAGTTTAGTTCATTATATTTTGCAAACCTTTTTGGCGAGACATTTATTTTACTCTATAAGGTGACGGTCGGTGTGATAGGCGGTGGGGTTTGCGCTGGCGGTGTGGCAGCGGTTTCTTATTTGGTTTATAAAAATATGTGTACATAAAAAAAATGCAGGTGAGCAAGGTTTGGTCGCTTGATTTCAATCAATGGAAACATAAGAGAACCATGCATGGTTTAACTTCCTCACTACTATGAAATACTAAACATTAATTTTAAATCTAAAAATAGTTAGAAATTTGTTAAATTATTTGATTTAATGTGTGTTCGCGGGGCATCCTGTGGAATCTTAAGCATCAGACGCGTCCTTCAGTAGGTCATATAAATATTGACCACCGTATTTTTGTTCTAGGTTCACCTGTTGGGATTTTGCTCACGGTTTTCACGTAGCCTGTGCCTGATTTGTGTATGATCAAAACCGTGGTTAGATTTGTGGAAGGAAAGGATGGCATCATAACATTTGATGATCCTAATAATAATAATAATTTTGCTTTATATGGCGATTTGCGAGAAAACAGCGCATTTAACACATTGACTTATACGACAAATTAATTCAACACGACATCAAGCATAGTAAAGGGAAAACCAACAAATCCAAAGTTAACCAAAATTTTAAACATCAGGAAATAAGTATGTTTAAGGCGCCGTTTTTAAAGATATGGTGGATTCAGGCGCCTCTCTAACTTTAATTGGAAGCTTGTTCCACAGCCTTAGGCCAAATGCGCTAAATGATCTGTCGCCAAATCTACGCTTGCGTACGAGGGAATACAAGCTGGTATGTAATATGTATTGTACCATCAGAAATACTATCCAACACATTAGACCATCACTACAGGTTATGATGGAGCCTACATATAGGCCCGTAAAAAGGTCATGGCTTTTGGCAGCCAATGAAGGCGGGGGAGGTGATGAAATGAAAAGTCTTTATTTTGCAAGCAAAACGCTTTGGAGACTTTTGAGATTTCAGTGGCGCCATTATAGTAAGGAGTTGGCCATAGTCAATGAGGGACAAGATCAAAGATCGTACAGAATGGTTGCAAGCAATCCAAAAGTGAATAAACCTACCAATACACCATAAATTACGGAAATAGTAATTTACAAAAACAGGCGTGGCGAAAGACACTAAATTCTGTCTTTTCTTGCTTCATATTGCCCAGCATGTATTTGACCATCTAGGTGTTGTGTGTTCAGATATACAACTTTTTGTGAAGGGCCTACTCACAAATCACCTGAATCTTGGATTAAACTCCACAGAAAAGTTGAGTTATCATTAGCAAGGAGTTGACAAGTAAACATTCATGATTCCTAAAATGCCACTGAACGGCCTACTGGGTATACAGTATGAAATCTTGCGGGCCTACAATGGACGCGCTGAGGAAAGAATAGTAGTGAACATGACTGCTTGGAATTTCATGTTTAAACATCACTCGGGTACTTCTGTCGTGAGATTATGATCTAAACCCAGGCAAAAGTAGTGTCTGTGTTACCCAAACTGGTTCCAAGCCTCTTAATCAAATACTTCATGGTCAGTGGTATCGAAAGCAAAGCTCTCAGTCAAGCAATACAAGCAAGGGACAGTCTTATCAGCATCCAAGGCTTGAAGGATGTAATTTCTAACCTGGAAAGGGCTGTCTCAGTGGAATGGTGAGATTTGTGTACAGATTGCAATGGCTCACCAAGATCATAATCGCAACTGGCGTGATGCTGCCTTCTCAATCAATACGGCAATTAATTTGATATTGGCAACAGGCCTATATAATAGCTCTAAAGTACAATAAATGTCTCTTCTTAAAATGCCTGTCAAAAGGAAACTCTTTACTATCCTGGTGATTTCAAGTTCTGTTTAATGAGCCAGGAAGGAAGGTGTCCATAGTGCAAGCCTTGTTGGACATATGACCAATTATTCCAGCAACCTCAGAGTTAGAGAGTGCTTTCAAACCTGGCATATAGCATTTGCAAATCCTATCCAGTTTTCCGGTTTATACCGCAAAGCGTCTTGTTCCCCAATGTACAGTAAAAACTACACTTTCAAACAATTTTGTTACATATTTTCCCGTTGCTATGCAAATTGGCACAAGGAAAGCCAAGACCAGTAATATATCCCTCTTTGGGTAGACGTTTCATATATCCGTAATTACATATAATTTGCTTTATCTCAACTTCAGAACAAGGAAAAAGAGGGATAAAGAAACAAACAAATAAATTATATCTAAATAAATATATATAAGCGAATAATAAAAATGACAAGAAATAATTATAAATGCGTAAATGTAAATAAGTGAATAAATAAATAGATATAAATAAATAAAGAGAAATTTTGTAAAAGGGACGGGTACAAAAGACGGAACCTGAATTAAGTAATAGGAAGTCCTCTTGAGGTGTTTTCACACCAAATGTCATTTCTCCCATTTTCTGGGATTCATCTTTTATATATTTCTTTCACACTCCAGTTTCCATTTCTGGTACTTGGTTGTAAAAATAGAAATATATATGGGATATTGTTTCTATGCCCATTTCTGGCAAGACGTACGTGTGTAGGCCTATAATTAATCATGCGTTTATCGTTTATGTGAACAGTATACGAAAACTGCATTATAACTACACTTTTTGAAACCATCCTTTCGAATGAGTATTATATTGAGCTGCGTACTGATTCTCATTGTGCAGTTTTGGGAAATTGCATTCTGATTAAGTTCAAATAACATAACACCCAAGTCATTCTTTCGAATAGACTAAAGATGAACTAAAATTACTACTATTTGGTAATTAGAACAATTCCTTTTCGGGATTAAAGGTGCTTGTTCCGATTTATGTGTATTGTGTTCTCTACTTGATATGAGAGTCTGGCACTTGCACATACACCCCGCCAAGTACCGTGGGAAACAAACTTGCGGTTTTGATGGTAGACGCAATAATGCATATTGCAAAGCCCTATTAAATACTGTGCTAATTAAAGTGGTTAACCACTAAAACGGCGGTTTTTTTTTTTTTTTTTTTTAAATCATGTCTATTGCTATCCATATTGTGTATATCAATTTACAATAGAGAATTTTCACACTCTACAAAAACGACTGAATTCTGAGACTAAGCTACTCCTTAGAATTACCTAGCATGGCATTTCATACACTAGAGACATGTAGCTTTTCAAAAAACATTGCTAGAATTTGTACCCGTCTTAGGTAGTGAACACCCATTTTTGGCTCGATGGCCTATATAGCTACTTGTATTTCAAGCAGCCTGATCACGGACTGAATCTGTGGACTCCCGATAGCCGCCCACAGAGAGAAAGTGTTATTTAGGCCTACAACTACACACTTAGAATGGGAGGGTTGTTTACACCTAGCCCAATCTGTAAAATCAGGTACAAATTCATGATCGGTCTGTGTTGTTCATCGCCGTTTGTGAGTAAAAAAATGGGTGCAAAATAGGCATATTTCAATGCGATCATAACATAGCAAATTACCTAAAGCGGCACTTGCACATTTTTACAAAATATGAAATTTCTTCAATTTGCTCTCAAATGATAGTCTAGGCCATTGGAAGAACAGAGATATATTTTACACATAAAAATAACATACCCCAAAACATATAGGGACATTGATATGAGGATAAAGACATCCAGGTAATTTGTAGGCCAACTTTTAAGTTTTTCATAACTTTAATCAACAAATGTGTACATTACATGAATATTTTGACTCGTACTCACTGATATTAAAACCACAAATGTTATAGACCGCTCAAACAGTGTACATAGCGTGAGAAACATGCATACGGAGTGCGTGTTCTTGTGTTAAAAACCATTTTCGTCGTCTGCTGAATTTAACGTCGCCGGCGACGTTAAATTATAAAATCGTTCTGTTTACCCATAAGGAAGTTGATTTGGTCTTAATCATTTCGGGTGAGGGCTTTTGTATGTAAAAGCTTTACAACCATGCAAAAATATCGATTTTGAAAAATCTTGAGGGCGCACTATTTTTCAAATGTGCCAGTGTCTCTTTAAAGTTTTACCATTTTTGGAAGTGGAAAAACACATCCATTTTAATTGGCAGATTAATTTATCCCATATCCCTAGTACGTGCGATATACTCTGAGCTGGACAAAAACGCGAGGCTCCCGACCACCTGATAGATAATATATGCGATACCGTCCATGTCTAAACTCTAAACGGGATAAATTCCACTTTAGCTCCAATCAAACGGAGCTAAACGGAATAAAACCCGAATAGGCCGTGTCAGATATGTCAGATCCGATATGTCAGACATGTCAGATCTGACATGGGGGTCATAAAATGACCAAACCGGAAATGGATTTGAGGGCTCAAATTTCAGGACGTCAATGAGAAAAATACGGCCTTTCATCTGATATCAAAATCGATACTACTTCCGGGTAAATCAGGGGGGTCCCAAAGACGATCGGAACACGCACCTTTAACGAGAGATTTTGAGGCACCCAAATATAAATAGTAATGTCATATAGATAGACACTCAATAGATTTCGTACCTTGTATTTGGCTACAGAAATGTCTTAAAAGAGAGAAAAAAAGTGATTTTAATTTGCTTATATTCAATAGAAAACATAGGCTGAATTTCGTATTTGCTACCTATACGAAATTAGAAATTTCACAATTTTGAACCAAAGAAACTTAATTCTTTGCTTAATCCTTTCAGGTTGGGATATTTTTGATGGAAAGCTTTACATCAGGGCAAAAATCAGTACTTTCGATATTTTAAGGGACACCGGATATGTGAAATCTCTAGTTGCACCTTTAAACAACCCTCCTATATATGCGACAGTTTGACCGAGCTTCCTTGTAGGAGACTGCAAAGGAAAGTATATGTCAGTGAGAAGATAATTATATGTAATGGCAGCAAATTGGCAGCCATTTTGGTGGCCATTTTGGATTTTTGAGTTAAGGAAAACAACAATGATTTAGATTTAAACAAAAACTGAATTCTTTAAACCTCAAAACATATTCAAAAACATGAGATATAGCTAATTATATAAAATGGCGGCCATTTTGGATTTTGGCGTGAAGGAAGTCATCAGTGATTTAGATTTGTACATAATTGGATTCTTTGACACCCAAAACATATTAAAAAACACTAAAATCATCAACATCTACTTTAAAAGCTGAGATATAGCTAATTTGGCGGCCATTTATGGGGATTTTGGATATGTTGTTGTATGATGCATTCTGCTCATCTGGTGCAAAAATCAGCTCTATAACATTTTTTCCGGGCCAAAACCCCCAGGGACCACACTATTTTGCATGTAAAAATGTATGAGGGTAGAAATTGCGCAAATGTTGGAAAAACGCTTGTTTATGGCATTTATATGAAGAAATAAATTCGTATTATTATTTAGGAACAAACTATATAAGCTTATGTATCATAATTATGTAATTGGTAAAAAATAAATCATTTTGTAGCATTTCAATATTGGTATTTTAAAGGATAAGGCGATATACACATCACCCATAAATGGTATTATAATTAAAACATTAATAACACCGTGTATATTTAGTTTTACAATACCATACTTTACACAAGTGTAATGTTCATATTTTACAATCGTTAGAACAAATATGAAACCATATAACATATCCAAACGTTTTTTGTTACGCTTGCAAAGAGACAATGGTTTCCCAACATTATTTGTTATTTTTGGCCAAAATCTATCATTTAATAAAACTTAAAATTGGTATGCGGTTATACAACTATAAAACCATATCATAATGTTAAAATTTGTGAAATTATGTTGTAATATTTAGCATTTTTGTATAAACATGAAAAAATAACAAGCTGACTCTATACCCAGCTTTTTGATGTAGTGGTGGTGGTTAATTCAAAATGGATTTTAGTGTTGCCATTCAGTAGTGGCCTTAGCAACCAGACTGTATCTGCCTGGTGAGATTCTACTATGGGATCAAAGAGAGAAAGATGCTTGCATAAGGACATTGGTTACGCATATCGGCGAAGTAACTGATTCTCCGCAGTTATTATTGTCTAATTATACCTTTCAATACCATGGGGTATGTCAAGTGCAAAAGTTGCACATTTGATTGAAAAATTCAAGTTCAAGCTCATTTTATTCTCACCACATCTTCAGTGATTTAACAAAACAAAGTAAATACAATATAATGATATTAAAATTAAAATACAATTGTTTAAAGACAGATTGACATATACGCAAGTTGGGCTAATGAAGTCAAGATATTATCCTTATAATATTAGCATACATAACAAAGCTGAATTAGATTAGGTATTAAATCATTAGGATATCGATTTAAGTGGTAATAATAACATAGTATAGAAAAAAATGGAGGAAGATGGGTGTGGGAGAGGCCATTAAGATCAAGTGACCTTTAGGATTGACCCCACCCAGTGGGAGTTAGAACTTATTTGTGAGTCAGCAAGGGTGCGACAATACAAGAACAGGACAAAACAAGACAAGATAAAAACAAGACAGAACAAAACAGGACAAGACAAGGGGTAACATGAGTGAATCACAATGATGTAAATAACATAAGGGTAAAAACATAGAAGTAAAGATGGCAAAATTGATGTGAGCTATCTGTATGAAAAAAAAATCAGAAATAGTGCAACGATCTGGGGCCTACAGGATGATACGTAGGCTAGAAATTGAGAATTGTTCCTTCGCTCGTCCCGATAATGAATTAATGAAATTATAATTAAGTGTTTGATCTGTACAAACACTAGGAAAGTTACTGATTAACAGTCAGGTAAAAAATTGTGATAAAATAAATCTTAACATTAATAAAAATTAAAAATATGTTCAATAATTAGTATTTAGAAATAAGTTGATTTTTCAGATTTTGTTTTAGAATAATCCTTGGCAGATGATGATTGTAAGTTTAGGTTCAAGCGAATTCCGATCCTAGACCGGAGTTTTTCAATTGAGATATTTTTTTTCAAATTCAAGTTCGCCTTATAATTGAATAACATTGTGGCATGTCTTTTGTGATAATTATTAGATGTCTTTGTGTTTAAAGAAAAACATTTCAATGATTTTGGAGGTTTATTATTAAACATAACGGTGCATGAAGATTGCTGTTTGAAGTTTAATATATCGTTATTTAAGTGTTTTTAATTATGGAATAATGCCTTGGTATGAGATAAATAGGGAGAACCAGTGCAAATTCGATGTTTTTTTGTTTTTGAAAGTTTAAATAGTCTATTCAAGAGGGTTGGATTAGTTTGAGTTTCCAGGACAAGTGAGATAATTAAGTGTAATGTTCGATGTTGCCCAAAGCATATTAATGTACGAAACTATTGGAGAATCAAGTGTTATATAAAGTGAACAGGATTCAGTGGTATTGTGTGTTTAGTCTTTTAAGAACTCCAATACTCCTAGATACGTGGTTTGGTGATCTGGAAATATGGTCTTTTCCAATTCATACATTATGTTTCAATTACAAATCTAATAATGTCGGGTATTGGTTGTTGGATTTATTTTAGTATTATCATTTGTATGTGCATTTAGGATTTGGTTGGACTTCGTGGAAGAGTGAATGTATTTGTTTTTTAACATTGGTGAGAGCTTATTAGCCTTAAACCAATTTGTGACATGAACCATTTCAATTGTTGAAAGTGTAATGAGGGTATCTAATTGGATGGGAAGAAGATGTTGGGTCATCTGCCACAGGAAAAAGAGAGAAGGTCAGAAGAATATCATTCACCATAATAAGGAAATAGAGACCAATCTAGAGCCTTGGGGAAAACCGCATTGAACAGGTAGACGACCAAGGAATGAGTATACCGTAGTGTGAGAGCTTGGTTGAAGAATAGAATGATACGGTGTCGAACGCCTTCGATAGATCAAGAAAAATACCATGTAATATGATCACTTGAGAGAGCGGAAGCAATTTTGTCATAGATATCAATAAAGAGCAGGTCAGTGGAATACTTTTTCCTGAAGCATAATTGATTGGGGTGAAGGATTTAGGGGAAGAAGGAAGTTTCAGCCTATGAGATCAGGCGTTCGAGGGATTTTAGAGACCACGGTAGAAGTGAATGGACGGTAAGTTGAAAAGGTATGGCGGATCATCCGTCTTGCAACTGGAATAACTTTACAACTTTCAAATCATCAGGTAAAACATCAGTAGAAAGGGAAAGATTAAACAGGACAAGGCACTGGGAAATTCTCTTCTTTAACTATGGCGGGACGGTATGTCCTCAAACCAGAACTCTTACATTCCTAATTTGGAATAATTCGAGGAATTTTCTCTGGGTGATGTTGGATTGAACTGAATACTGACTTTTTCAACAGGGTGCCTTTAGACATCATGGGAGCTGGATTGCAGAATGAATCGACTAGCTATTTAGGGCCATTTCAGCAAGAATTTGTTGAACCTCTCCGCAATGTCCTTGGGATCCTAATCTTCGTTGAACCTCATAAATATTTAGTATTGGAGGTTTTATATTTGTTGTGCCAAGGATGTTTGTTAATATTGTTTTTCCCACGTTTTTTTAATATTGTATTTTGAATAAGAGTTAAATTTATTTTGTACATGTCTTATCACAAATTTTGTTTTCAAAAAAAATAAAAATAATGACAATAATTTATTTTTATTTTTCACATCGTTGGGTGTTTAAATAATTTTTGTATAATTTGTTTCTCTAGGATTTATTGATTTTATGATGCCATGGTGATCCAGGTTTAGCCTCTACTTTGTTTATTTTCTTTTTACTTTAAAAATTAAAAAAAAAAAAAAAAAAAAAAAAAAAAAAAATAGGTTTGTAAGAATCGTCAGCAGAATCACAGTTTTGTTACAACATCATTCCAGTTTTTAGTTCCTTATCATTTCCAAGTAAAGGGTAAAAAAACAATAATTACTCTATCTATTTTCGACTTCGTATAATTTTATTAATTTGAATTAGAATTAGAGTTGGTTGTATTTTTAGTATTTAGAATCTGACAAAAACAGGGAACATGATCACTTGCTATCGTTTGAATAAAATCCCTGAATTATTTTGTTATCCAGAGTATTAGTAAATATATTATCAATTAAAGTGGACGATTTGTGGTGAACACCGTTGGTTTATCATTAGGGATAAAATGACGCAGAATTCAATTGTTAGAAATTCATTTGGTTTTGAATAAAATGTCTCGCCTTTCTTTTCCTAAATATCATGACCATAAGTGTACATCATCCAGCATTGACTCGAGCAATAGATAGCACTGCAATGTATTATTAACTTGGGTAGCTGTAGTGCTAGTGAGGTATTCCTTCAACAGTTTAAATGTCACTTCCGAGAGTAACATTTAACAGCAAGGCGCATCGCTTCTTGAAGTGTCAAAAATATTATAGTTTATTATTATCATATTAAAGAATAAAACTCTTAAGATATTAGATGTGTTCATAACCCCTTTGTTACGATATGTAATCGCATATAAGAATACTTTTGTTCATTCCTGCATGAAAATGAGCGCAACGGGACGTGTTAAAGGTCATTGCGTGTACTTAGGTCAATGTCTATGATGTCTATCTAACGTAAACATAACTTAACTAGTTATTGCATTGCCCAAGCGGCGTGCAGCATTTTCTATTCCTAAACTGTACTGGCAGAAATTACAACCCAGCTTCCAATACTTGTGTTTTTGGACACAACAAAAATTAAATGTACCCTTAAAATAACTACCTACATTGTCTGTTTTTAGGATATTAATTGAATCCTATATGTTCCCAGATAACGAAATACACCTTTAACGATTTACCGTCAAACACGAACTAATCCCGTTGACCGGCTTTGCTTCTTTCATTCACGCAGGCCTAATCTTGTTCACGTTTTGTCGACGTCAGCAGTTACATGCTTAAAATAATAATAGCTTTGGACATACTCAGGGAAAACCCCGATCATCAATGTCATGCAGACACATGACCAAAGGGATTGTGTTTCTAGGTTTTGGCACGGATCTATCGTGCACACGTACATTAATTTTACCCTCCTAGTTATTATGACATGCATATCTCTCACCGTATAGGCCCGATTTTACATTATTGTGTAACCCGTTTAAAGGCGCATTCATTTATCTTCAGAAATACTATAGTACAATAAAATCGGTGTATCAAAGGAGTGTTCTCATAAGTTGACGCATTTAAAACACTTTTCCCGCGTAATTAAGTCCTGAAATTACTAACGAGTATATTTAACTTTTCCTGATTATAGTTGTTTTAACCCTATAGCAATTATGTGAACTGTGGGAATTGCAGTAAAGATTGTCATTAAGGATCCCTATAGAATTAGCTATTCTAACTTTCATTTTTTTCATCGTCATTTATTATTGTTTATTTCCGGTTTATTATTATAATGAAATTAAAGTGAAAGTTTATTTAGTTTAAACAAATTTGATATTTTAGTTAATTCATTATTAATTTCTAGTGCAAAGTGGTCTTTATACGAGAACATTATGTTTACATCATTAAAAATATTAAAAAAAATAAGAGCTACGGGGAGATCGTTAATATAATAGAAATGAAATCCGTGGCGGACCCCACGGGCACTATTGATAAGAAGATGTGTATTGCTTTCTACCCGTTAGGTAATCATGCTTCTGAAAGCATATATGTGTTTAGATTTGAAGGAGGACTTGGTGATTTAAGGTATCAAAGGCCTTGCTAAGACCTAAAAATAGACTGACAATGCAATTTTATATCCAAATCATCTGTGATTTTTGAGTAAAGATCGTTTGTGGCCATGTCGAATACTTTGGTCGAAACTCCCATTGATGAATAGTGAGGATGTTTTGCTTGGTTAGAGAACTCGTCAAGACGACTATAGACAATCTTTTCTTAGATTTATGAAATAGGCGGCACAGGCGCGTAGCCAGCCCGGTACCATGGGTACGGTTCCCAGGGGCAATAGGCGAAACAAATGCCCCGATCACAGGCAAAAATATCCCGGTCGCAGGGCAAGAGTCCGAAAAGGGGCAAATTGAACATGAAAATCGGTCTTTTACTTTCCGATTTCCTCTCAAAATTCTTTGTGTGTGTGTGTGTGGGGGGGGGTACTCTTCCCCCACCTGGCTACGCCACTGAGATGGCATAATTGACATGGGGCTATTAATAAATAAATGGCAATCGCCTGCTTTATAAATGGGAGTGACATACATTGCGTTGTTGGTTTATATAGGTATATCCTTTAAAATTTATCTTAGGTTATAATTATTTTACTCAAATAAAAATGAGGATGGTGCTAAAATAATTTTGTCTGGTAAAAAATATATACATTACGTACGAAACGAGCCACTACCGGAGAGTGATGTATTAAAAAACAAACTTATATAGTAAATTTTTACCTAATACCTGCGGACAAATCGACATTCACTCTACTTCAACCAAAGTTTGGCATTAAGAATACAGCCCAATAGGATGTTAGGTTTTACACCATAAAAGTCTTTGCCTAAAAATCTTTATTTATTCTATTTAGTCTAACAACTTAATTGCTAAATGATTTGACGACACATTAATAAATGAAAAGGATACAACCGAGAGGATGAACTTTAACGTTATTAAAAAAGAAAGACAATTTATGATGACGCTGGAATGCGGTCAGTGGTAGAATTTTGACGCGATGATTTTTATTATTAGTTTTGTTAAAAGCGTTTTGGAATTTGTATAGTTTAAAAATGTTAGACCACAGTAGTGTTAAACAAGTGTGGACAAAGATAAGTAGTGCCAAATTATCAGGCACGGGTTCAGACATTGTAAATAATACTCTAGCTGATATAAAAAATAGAAGCCAAGACGGCGATATTCTCCGCGTTATGAAGTAAGCTTATATTATGAGCCATAGATATCGTATAATCAAGTATCTGGTTGACAATCGTACTTAGGTGCAGGGATTGGTCTTTATGAGCGGCGGGGAGCCTCTCTATTGCTTTTGTCTTCGTGCGAGTTGTCTTATATAGGTAGCATTTTTGTTACTTAACTTATTTGTTTAGGTTCAACACACGCACAAGTGCCAGGACTTTGTAGGCGATGATAGAAACGGGAGGTAGAAGGGAAGATATATGATTTGATTCAATACGCAAGATATTGGAAAATCTGACAAAAATGTTTCAAAAGTGGAATTCTTAAGTGATTTTCAGAGAGATCTTGTAGCAGAGAAAGTGTTTATGAAGGAGGAAGAAATCGGCGTACGTTGTTTGAGCTCCGAGTGTTACCTATTTGGCGAGACGGTTTCTACCACTTCAAGTGGCTAGATTATTCTGTTCGGCCTTCACTTACTTGGTGCAGGGTGTTAATTTTAATTAGTGAAAGGCTGAGGCAATCTAGGCATAATTTTTAGGTTTGACTTCTTCCACTGTTGTAAATATATAAAAAAAACCCCGTATATAATTACGGGTATAAGGGGGGATATTTGTAATGGAGAATAAGTATGATGTATTTGAAGAAGGAATTTGCTTGGGTTGCGCCGTGTGCGACCCCCGACAAGCTAAATTGAAAAAATGCATATATTACAAAGCTCTTTTGCGAGGAGTCCACGTTGGAGAATCGAGTACATCCCATAAGACATTATGTCAAATTGTCCCAATACGCTGGGTAAGTTTTAAAGGTGGTACCTTCATTATTCTGTACATGATGCAGTCTTTAAATATTAAATTACCTCAGACTGCGTTATGGGATATAGTGAAAATGATCGCACGATCTAATCTCCCAAGATTAGCAACACCTAATTCATGTATTTGTGGCCACATGTGAAAGAACAGTAATCACTAAGACCCATAATACATTGTGTAAAGTTATCTCATAACATTGGTAAACGTGGGTGACAAAACGATGTGTTACACGCCAAATCTGATTACCGTATCTACTGTGTTGTGGGATTATGGGTGTGAAATTTGAAAGGCATATTAAATCCTTTTCATCTCCAATTATGGGCCACTTAAAAGCACTCAAAGGGTTTCCGTGCTATGTTGATATTGCATTCCCGATCTAATGACAATAATAATTGACATCTATTAATAGAAAAAAATAATTAATTTGCTTTTGCCGTGGACAAAGTTAGTTGTAAAAGGAAAAATGTTGTAATAGAAAAAATCCCCAATTTGATATCTTAAACATGACATTAGCTTATTCGTTAGGTATTTGGATGGACCAGTCCGTGTAAATTGAAAAATTGTGAGTGAGAGTAAGCTAACTGATATTTGGTCATTTTGAGATATGCCTTTTAAGTTCACCAAAAAAAAGTTTGTTGGAGTAGATAAAATTGCGAAATATCAATTTCCCATCCTATTTTCATACTTTCTTCAACTATGACGTCAGTGTAGTGATTTCATATTGCGAATGTTGGTAATCAATTTGATGCCAATAGAAATGAGTACTGAAGCTATCGGTGTACCATAATGTTGGAGTACCTTTGAATACCCTACCATTTGTGCGGCGCCGCGAAGCTGACTTTTTAAAATCGGAGCTGCGGCGGCGACGGTGATCCAGAAAACCAGCCACATGTCGAACACGGCAGTTTGAAACAATAAAGAAAATAGCTTAACTCTGTTATAGTTGTACTTTTTTGTCAGATTGTATAAGGCCGTAACTTTTGAGTGTGTATCAAAGAAGAAATTGGACATTACTGAGATGTGTTATTTACCCGCATTACATTGTATAAAAAGCTTAAGTTCTGAGTCAGGTCTTGTCGGCGGGTCATGTTGAAATATTGAATATAAAGTATGCTCTTTGGAAATTTTAAGTTCGGGGTTTGCAGGCCATGGAAGCGGCGACGTCGCGAAGCTTCACCCTTTAAAAAGGTGGCTGCGGCGGCGCGCGAAGCTCTGGGTTGCAGCACTGGCAGCTGGCGGCGACGCCGTAAAAGGACTTACGGTTGGTTGGTAAAATCGGGGTTGGGTGTAATTTTAAAGCTCCAGGGTTGCAGCCGTGGCAGCGGCGGCGTCGCGAAGGCTTCACCTTTTTTAAAAAGGTGGGCTGCGGCGGCGCCGAGAAGCTTTGGGTTGACAGCACACTGGCAGCGGCGGCGTCGCGAAGCTTCACCTTTTAAAAAGGTGGCTGCGGCGGCGCCGGGAAGCTGTGGGTTGCAGCCACTGCAGCGGCGGCGTCGCGAAAGATTCACCTTTTGAAAAAGTGGCTGCGGCGGCGCCG